>JAJJLH010000228.1:0-36144 GCA_023806865.1 Isotricha sp. YL-2021a
CGTTATAATCTTTTTCAAAATTATAATCAATATAAATCAGTTGAACATCCATTAAAAAAACATATTGAAAATTATATTTTATCTTCATTTTCTTATGAAGCGTGTAATGAAATATATAATTATTCAATTCCTATTGATTATAAAAAAAATATTCAAAATGAAAATTATATAAATAATTTACTAAATAATAAAATAATCATTTACCCATTTTCTTCAAAAGATTTTTATTCAGTCACAATTAAATCTTTAAATAAAATGTATATAAGTGGTTATACTCTTTATTATTTAGAAAATGATAATTATGAACTTTTTAAATTTATTCAATTAGGAAAAAATTTTGTACTTTTTATACATGAATATCAACATTTATTGAATTCTGAAATTGCTTTTTTAACAGGGAAAATAAAATATTTTTATTCAAATAAAATAGGAATTGAAGAAAGTGGTGTGGAAATTGAAAAAATATTGTTTGGAAATGAGATAAAATATATATCTTATCTTCAATTGTATTATTTAGAAAATTATAATTTCAATCAAACTATATCTAATTTTAGAAAACAATTTAAAAAATATCATGATTTAGAAAATGAAGAAATTGAAAAAATAGTTCAAAAAAAAAATGTAATTTCATTCTTTACAGAAAGATTTAATATTCCAATTGAAGAAATTAAAAAAAATAAAATTATTACATTTAGAATATTAAAAAATAATGGATTTGTATTTATAAAACAATCATTAAGAAATCATATAAGAAATGATTGCTTTGATTATTAAGATTTATTTTTTTTTATAATGTTTGTAAAAATTTAATTTCAATAATTTATATTTTAAATATGTTGATTTATATCTAGTTTTATTATAAATATTATTTAATATAAATACTTAAATTATAATTTATAATATTTTAATTGATTGCTTAATTTTCTTATAATTTATATTTAATTGATAATATTAACTTAAATATTTTTATAAAATATAATATACATTATATTTCCTAATTTACAATATTAGAATTTAAATTATAACATAATTTTTAAATTATTCAATTAAATAAGAAAGAAGTATATTGAAATGAATATCCATTTCATTATAATTCAATTTTTAATGTATTTTGAATATTATTAAATACAAAAAGTATAAACAAATAAAAAAAAATAAATTTCTATTAAATAATGATTTTATAATATTTTTTTCATTTATTTCTATTTATTAAACGTTATTTTGATTTGCTTTAATTTCAACTTGTTGTTCAGGTTCCACCTTATTAAATCCAAGAGTATTTCTCAAATTTTTAATTTCTCCAAAGACAGAATTATTAATAGAAGAAACAATATCAGGAGTAAAATGATTTTTTAAAGCAAGAAACCAATCAAGGAAAAAGAAATTACAAACTAAAAAAATAAAAAAATTATAAATATAATCTTACTAAATAAAATAGAAATAACAATCAAAGTCATACTATTCCTAAAATTAAAATCCCTATTTCCCCATTCATGTAAAAAAACAAAAAAAATAATAATATCAAGTAAAATATTTACTCCTGTAATTAACCAATAAATAATAAATAAAGGTTTGATTTGATCTGAATCAACACTTAATAATTTTGAATATGATTTATATAAATTTAATTGAATTTCAGAAACTGGTAAATTTTCATAATTCTCTAATTTTGAAATTATTTCTGAAGTTCTTGGTAAACGTTTTAATATTATAAATCCTACAAATGCTCTTGCTACATGGAAAATAAAAAACCAATTTCGCCAAAATTGTTTTGGGTATGAACAAAATAAACAAAATGATAAGAAAAATGTGAAACATTCTATTATTCCTATCCAATAAAATATTAATTGAACTTCTTGTATTGAGATTTCACTTTTTGTACAATATGTTAAAAAATTATAAAATTGAATTTTTTCCTTATTTACATTCTTATTTTTTTCATAAATTGCATTATCACTTTCCATTAAATTAAATTAAATAATCCTATTTTATTATATTTATAAATAAATAAATAAAAAAAAACAAAAATTAAAACAAAAAATTAAATAATTAATATTTTTAAATACCAATTAAAAAAAATAAAAAAAAAACCCAAAAAATAAAATAAAAAAATGACATCTTCCTTAGAAAACACTTCATTCGGTCGTCACGTATCAAAAAAATATGCAAAAACAGAAGGATTAGACTTTTCAAAAATCCTAATGAAGAAAGATCATTTAGATGCAAGAACAGGAGATGAAACATGTGTCTCATTAAAACCACATGATTTTTTTAAAATTCTTCGTTTATTAGGAGAAAAAAATGATGATGATATAGAAAGTGCATGTTACTCATTAATAACATGTCTCCTTGAAAATGATGAAGATGAATTAGATCCTGCATTTGTTAATTTATTAAATAATCAACAAAGTTATAATATTACTTTTCCTGAAGATGGTGAAAGTTATAATACTTTAGGTAGTGCTTTAAATAAAAATGAAATTGCTATTTCTTCTGTTTCAATGAATGAAATTGCTAAATTTTTAGGAAAAAAAGATGCTATTGGAATTTCTGATTTTATCTCTATTGCAATTTTAATGTTTTCTCCTGAAGAATTAGAAAATAGGAAAAATTTCTTACAGAGATTAACTTTAAAAGCTAAAATTTTAGAATATGGGAAACCAAAACATGAAAAAAAAGAATTTAATGGTATTGGAGAATTTGATACTAATGATGATCCTAAACCTATTAGAGGTATACAACAAAAAATTAGTCATTTTGATACTTTGTTTAAAAATGTTGATGCTTTTTTACAAAATGAAGAACAAACTCCATTTGCAGCTCATCGTTATATTAAGGATAATTTACCTTATAGAAGTAATCGTGTTTTTCCTTCTGCTTTAATGAATAGAATTAAAAAGAATTCTAGAGAAAAAATTTCATCTCCTAAAAATTCTATATTAAGTATTAGTAGAATGGTATCTCGTATGAGAGAAAAAAATATAAGAAAACCATATGTTAAACCACAAGACTATTATATGATAAGAGCAATAACTGGTGAAAATCATTTAATAAGTGAAAAAGATGTTAATAGATTAGAAAAAGCAAAATTAGATAATAAATTATCTAAAAATAACACTTTAAGTCTTCTTGATAAAAATAGAAACATGTTTAAAATAAATGAACAAAATTTAGATGTTTTACTAAATAATAAAGAACACAATCATTATGTTCAATTAAAAGATATAAATGGAAAAAAAGTAATAGTAAACAAAGCAAAATTAGACACCGAAGTAAATAAACAAGACACAGATGAAAATAATCTAAATAACAATAATGACATATATAATCTTTTAGATTACGAAAACAACAAAGTAACAGTTAATTATATTAAACCACCTGAAACTTTTGTTGATCCTTCAAATGGTTTTACTAGAGATGTTCATACAGGTGATTATTTAGATCCATTAACTTATGAAATTTTAGATGTTGATCCTAATACTGGTTTACCCATTATGAATGAAAAAAAAGAAGAAGATGAAAAAGAAGAAGAAGAAGAAGAAGAAATTGAAGATGATAATGAAAATAATGAAATTGATATTAAAAATTTAGATATTGAAGGTAGTGATGAAGAAAATGAGAAAGGTATGTTCAAAATTAAAAAAGCAAAAAAAAAAAGTACTTGTAATCTTAATATTGATGAAAAGGAAAATGAGAAAAAAAATGAAAAAGATGATAAAAAAGATAAAGATGATAAAAAAGATAAAGAAGATAAAAAAAAAGATGATAAAAAAGAAGATGATAAAAAAGAAGATGATAAAAAAGATGATGATAAAAAAGAAGAGGAAAATAAAGGAAAAAGTAAATGGGTTTATAAACCTAAATTTAGACCTAAGAAAGATACTTTTTATATTAGGCTAGCTAGAGTTGAAGTTCAACAAGAAAGTGATTCTGAGGAATTTTAAATTTTTTTTTTTCTTTTTATTTGATTAGAATTATTTAAATTTTTTATTTGTTTTTATTGTTTATTTTGACTAATGCTTTTTTTAATTTTTTTTAAATTAATTATTATTATTTTTAATTGAAATTTAATTTTATTTTTTTTTAAATTTTCTTTTTATTTTGAAGATAATTTATTATGGAAACTGATAAAGGAATAAGTAATGTTAATTTAAATGATGAAGATATTACAAGATGTTTAGAATGTAATTTAATTTGTTTAATAAGGACAAAATATAAAAAAGGACAATTATATATTAATTATAAATGTGAAAATGGACATTCAGGAGAAAAATTATTTGAAAAGTATTTAAAAGAATATAAATTTTATTCACTATATAATGAAAAATGTAAATGTGGAAAATGTCCAAAAGATGATAAAAATAATTTTTTCTATTGTTCAAAATGTAAAATGTTTTTATGTAATATTTGTCAAAATAAACATCCAAATGGTGATAAACACGATTTAATAAATTATAAAAGATATGATTCTTTATGTACAAATCATTCAAATTTATTTGATTCTTATTGCATTGAATGTGAAAAAAATATATGTTCATTTTGTAAAAAAGATCATAAAGGACATAATTTTATTAATTTATATGATTTTGATGTATCAGATAATACAATAATGAATTTTAAAAAAGAAATTGAGGAATTAAAAGAAAAGATTAATAATTTAGATTTAATAAAAACACTTTTAGATTCAGCTTTTGAGGATTTGAGAATGTTAAATGATTTTGAAATAAAATTAAGAGAAATTATATTAAATACATATTTATATGAAAATAGACAAAAAAATTTAAATTATTATGTTATTAAAAATTTGAAAAATTGCCAATTAACAAATTTAAATAAAATTGAATTTTATAATACAATATATAATGAAGGAGATATTTATTTACAAAAACTTAAAAATATGAAAACAATTCAAACAAATAATTTCATAACAATATTTAATAAAAAAATTATAAATCATTTTGAACAATTAAAAGATGGAAGATTAGCTATTTGTAATAATGATAATGAATTAAAAATTTATGATATAGATACATTTGAAGAAGAAATTTCAATAATTTTACATAATAATTATATAAACTCATTTATTCAATTAAAAAATGGAAAAATAATTACTTGTTCTACAGATAATTCAATGCAAATAATTCAATTAAATAAATATGATTATAAATTAGAACAAAATTTAAAGGGTCATTCTGATATTATAAAAAAAGTGATTGAAATAAATGAGAATATGATAATTTCAATTTCTTATGATAAAACTATAATAATATGGGAATTGGATACAACAAATGATTATCATTATTATAAAACAATTAAAAGTATTAATATTGAAGAAACTGGAAATATTTATCCAATTAATGAAAATGAATTTGTTTCATTAGAATATAATAAAGCCATTTTAAAATTTTGGAAAATAGATGATTATTCAATTCATACAACAATAAAAGAAATATATTCTTCAAATGTTAATTATAATAATAATATATGCTTATTAGATAAAGATATATTAGGTGTTGGGGGAAGAGATAATTATGGAATATATTTAATTAGAATATCAAAATATGAATTAATTGAAAATATAACTAGTCTTTATTCAATAAATTCTATTATTAAATGTAAAAATAATATTGATGATAATAACTTTTTTTTATGTTCAGGATATTATAAAGGTCAAACAATTTCAATATATAAATATAAAAATGAAAAATTAGAATTAACTAAACAAATATATAATGCTCATTCTAATGAAATTTGTTTATGTATTGAATTAGAAAGAAAAAATAAAGAAATAATTATTGCTTCAATGGAATATAATAAAAATTTTATAAAATTATGGAATATATAAATATTTTATATTATAAAAAAATTATAAATATAAGAAAAATTAAAAATATTCATATTCCAAAAATTATAATTTTTTTAAATTTATAAAATGAATATTAATAATGATATTATTAGACTAAAAAAAGAAATAAATGATTTAAAATCAAGAAATTATCAGATAGGTTCAAAATATTATAAATCAACATCCACAACAAATGATAATCAATCAACAAATAAAATAAATATGTTGAATTATTTATCATTTTTAAAAGATTTAAATAATAATAAATCAAGTGAGAAAAAAAATAAAAAATTCCAAAATAATACTTTAAAAATTTTGATAAATCCTCCATTTAAAAAAGGAATATTTTCATATAAAAGTTCATTTACTAATTCACCAAAAAATATGATTTTAAATACTAGTAAATCTTCAAAATTTGTTTCTCCTTTTTTAGATTCTAATCAAAATTATAATATGGAAAATATTTTTAATTCTGCAATAAATTTAGACAAATATAAAATTAAAATAAGAAAAAATACAGAATCTACTTCAAATATTTATGAAAAATATAATACTGAAAATCCCGATTTAAAAAATATAAAAATTTCAACTTCAAAAAATTTAATAAAAGAAAATAAAAATTTTATCATTTTAGAAAATGATATATTTAAAGATAAACAATTATATGAAAAAGAAAGTAGAAGAATGATAATTGAATATTTAAAAGTTTTACAAAAAACAGAAAAAAAAGATTTAAATTCAGTAATAAAAATCAATCATTTTTCAGAAAAATTATTAAATCAAAAAAAAATATTTAATGATATACAACAATCAAATAATTTAATACATAAAAATTATTCTACAACATTTATTTCTTATTCTGGAGCACAGTCAATATTTAATTCTATGAAAGATATAAAAAATCCTCATTTAACTTCATATAAAAGTTTTATAAATAAAATGACAGATGATAAAATTGATAAAATTAAAATGTTAAAATTTCTTTCAGTGCCAAGAAAGTTTAAATTATATTTTAATGGAGAAAATTTTAATTTTTTATTTATTTTAAGACCAAATAAATTAACTTTTTTAAATGGAATTGAAAGTTATATTTTTCAATGGATGGATTTAAATAGTCAAACTTATGTTGGAGGATTTGATTTAATTAAAATTAATTCTTGTTATATTAAAAATAATAATAATAACATATTTATTATTGTAACTTTGGATTCTAATATTAAAAAAATATATGAAATTGATACTGATTCTTTTACTACTACATCATATTATGTAAAAAGTTTAAATTATTTAAGTCAACTTGAAAAATGTAAAATTTATAATAATAATTATTATAATTAATATAAATTAATTTTTAAATAATGAAAAATATATAAATATATTTTTTTATAAATATTAATTAATTTTAAATTAAAAAATAAAAAAATATTAACTTACTTATTTAAATATCTTAAATTAATTTAATATGAATTAATTATGTTTTAGTATATATATATAATAAATAAAAAAATTAAAATAAAAATATGCAATCTCCTTTACTTAGTCAAAGAAATATAAGTAGTAGAAAAGTGACATTTAAAAAAATGAATTCTACACCTAAAAAATTATTTGAAAATTCTTGTTCTTCAAATATGAGTAGTGCTTCAACAATTTCAGGTAAATCAAATTTAAAATATTCAGGTAAAGAATTAAATAAATTACATCAAGTTACTGAATATTTAAAACATAATAATGAAAAAACAAATGTTGGATTTATTAAAAAAAATTTTTCAGAAGAACAAGTCATTTCATTTTTATTTGAATATGAATATGATAAAATAAAATGTAACATGTTAAAATTTTTAATTAATAATGAAAAAATGGATCAAATTGCATTAAATTCATTTCGAAATATTCAAAATGAAATAAATAATATTCCGGATATGAATTTAAATAATAATTTTATTTTAAATAAATATTATGATAAATTTAGAGATAAAATATATTATGATTCAAATATAATTAAAGAAATTGTATATTCAAAATATTATAAAAATACAGATTCAACATCCTTATTAAGAAAATTACCAATATTAACCGAATATAAAAAACATTGTTTTTCATGTTCTTCTTCTGCTTTACATAGATGTAAAAAGAATTTATTTTCAATTCCAAATTCTAATTATATTATATGTAAATATTGTCAAGAAATTTATACAAGAGATCAAATTGAATGTTATTGTAATTATGATAAAACTATATTTATATCTTATGAAGTTAATTATTCAAATAATGATGATTCATCATATTTTATAGCAACTTCAAAAGATGGAATTGAAAATGAAATGATTAAATGTAAAAAATGTAAAGGAATTTGTGATTTAAATATGAAAAATGGAAAATTATATTGTGATAATTGTAATATAGAGTTTAATAATGATATAAATGCAATTTTATTTAATTCAATTAATTTAGAAAAGTTAAATATGGAAATTGAATATGCATTAATAATGAAAGAAAAAGTAAATGATGATGAAATTAGATCTAATAAAATTTGTGATTGTAAAGGAAATTTATATAAAGGAATTTTTAATATGAAAGAAATTTTAGTTTGTGATAAATGTAATAAAGTTAAATTATATAAAAAATCAAGAAATAACTTAAGGAATTCTTTTAGTAATTTAAATAAAAATAAAGTTATTTTATCAAATGATAATCTTAATAATGAAGAACCAAAAATTATTCAAAATCATCCAAATACAAGTGAAAGTTTATATTATAAAATTCCATCAATAAAAAGTAATATTTTAAAGAAAACAATTTTAACAGAATCATCAAATTTTGATTACTATTATAAAACACAAAATAATATTCAAAAAAACATTACTAGAAATTATCAAAAAAATAGAGAAATGAAAGTAAAAATAATTCACACAATTAATAATTCATCAGAACATAGTGATTTAATATTTTCACCAACAAAAAAAACAATAAGAAAAATGAATACTGATGAAGAAAAAAAATATAAAATATCTTCAAATTTAAATATGTCAGATTACCAAATATTAAAAATAATTGGAAATGGTTCATATGCAAATATATATTTAGTAAAAGAAATAAAAACAAATAAAAAATATGCAATTAAAAAAGTAATTATAGATGGCGAAGAAGATTTATTAAAATTTAAAAAAACAATTGAAATAATTCAAACTCTTTGTCCAAATAATAATTATTTAGAAAATAATATAATTCCAATATACAAATATGTAATAAAAAAAATAGATATTACATCATATAGTGTATATTTATTAATGCCATTGGCAAATTGTGATTGGAATGAAAAAATAAAAAATAAATCAACAATATATGACGAAAAATCATTATTGAAAATATTAACAAGTTTAATAAAAGGTTTTTCATATATTCAAAAAAATAAAATTGCCCATAGAGATATTAAACCAGCAAATATTTTAATTTTAAATGATAATGAATATTGTATAACTGATTTTGGTGAAAGTATAAATGTAAAAAATGATTATGGAAGTTTTGATATAAGAGGTACAAAAAATTATATGAGTCCTATTTTAAGTAAATATGCTGGAAGTGGCATTATAAATGTTAAACATAATATTTATAAAAGTGATGTTTATTCACTTGGTTTATGTTTCGTATATGCTATGACTAAGAATTTAAATGCTATTAATGATATAAAAAAAATGAAAGATGATGAAATTAAAAAATTTTTGACCAAAAATGTATTGTATAAAAATGGTTATAGTAATGAATTTTATAATATATTATTAAAAATGATTACAATTAATGAAAATAATAGATATGATTTTATTCAAATTGAAAATATGATTATGTATCATAATTAATCTTAATATTATTTATTTTTTTTTTCCATTTTGTATATATTGAAGTTCTTTAATTGAATAATGGAATTAAGAAAAAAATTTAATATATTATATATTAAATTATATTATTACATATTTAATATAATATAATGTGAATTATAAATTATCATTTTAATATATTTTTAATTAATTATTCAAATATATCACTTTCTAATTTTAAAGTTTCTTTATAAAAATTTTCATCTTCAGATAAATATTGAATAGGGAAAATTCCAATAAAATTAAGAAAAGAATTTAAATTATTTTTCCCAGAATAAATAAAGATTACTATAATAAACATTAAAACAAAATTACAAAAAGTAAAAATAAAATAAATAAAATTACATAATTTCCTAAAATAATTGATTTTATCATTCTTAATTAAATGAAAAATATCTTTTGTTTTAGCATAAGCATTTATAAAAAAAAAATTAATAAAAACTTCAATTTGTCCCAGAGTACCAGTAATATCATTAACTTGTGTTAAAGTTTTATATCCTTGATTAATTTGAATAAAATCTTCTAAAATAGTATTTAATTCAATACCTAATTGAGTAATAGTTTGTTCTAAACCTTGTTTCATAATTCCAGACCAAAAAACATTACAATTTTGTAATATTGGAGGAATATTTGAATATAATAATTGACACATATCACTATAATATAATGTATATAATTGTCCATATGGTGATTTAGTTCCTTTAAATTCTGAACCTGAAACTAATGGCATTAAAATATTTCCTATTTTATTTATGTATAATTCACTTGTTGATGGTATTATTAAAGTATATTTTAAAGAATTTAATTCGTCAATATTTTCTATTGTATATGTTTTATTGTTTATTGTTATATTTGAAATAAGTCCATATTGTATTTGAGCTATATATTGATTTTTTTCTATTAGGAAATTTTCATAATATAATGTTTGATTTTTTAATATTGAAAATACTAAACAACTTTCTCTAAATATTCCTATTATATTTGACATGATATTATCTATTGATATTAAATTATTTTTATTTTTGTTATAAAATAATACTATTACTATGTAATATAACATTGATATTATTAATGTTGTACATAATCTAATTATTAGAAAAATTGAAAAAATTGAAAAATATTTTCCCATAATTTGAATTTTTTCATTTTTTTGTTGTTGAAGTTTTGATAATCTTCCATGCATTTTTTTTTTTCTTTTATTTTTTTCCCTTAATTTATCTTTTTCAAATGAATCATTAATACTATCATTTTTTGTTGTTTCTTTCTTTAATTTTCTTTCTATATTTTTTTCTTCTCTAATAAATGATGTTTCATTATGAACTTGATTTGAATCATTTTTTAATTCACTTTGTTCATCTTCACCATTATCATTTCTTAATTTTTTTTTTAATTCTTCTAAATATTTAATATAATTATCAAAATTATTTGAATGAAACATGACTAATTTTTTTAAAAAATAAATTTCTATGATATAAGCTTTATAAAGTAAATGAAAAATACAAGCAAAAATTCCAATAAAACAAACAGCATTAATAATTATAAAAATATAATTATTTTGAAATCTACGACTATTTAAATTTTTAACTTTTTTTGCCCTATTAAAACCTGAAATAAATTCATTTGTAATATAAGTAAAAGAACAATTTAAAATATTTTCTTCAAAAACTTCATAAATTGTATCATTTTCATCATTTAAATAAGTATCCATATTTCCTTTTAATCTAAGTCCATTTGAAAGAATAAAATTTAATAAATTAGGAGTATCAATAGTAATATTAGATATAACACTAAGTGAATAAATATAAATTTCTAAATCAACTGTTTTCTGTAATATTTCTTTATAATCATTATCATAATATGCAATATCTTCAGTTGAATTTTTTATCATATCTAAACAATCTGAAAATAAAGTAGAATATATTGTTGAACAATTTCCTCCTAAACAACCATTATATCTTATTGCTCCATATTTTATAAATTTTAAATTTACTCCTGTTAAATAAATACAATTTATAATTATTTTTGAATCATTAAAAAAATAATTTTCTTTTAAATATTTTTCAATTTCATTAAATGAACCTTTAAATGATGAATTATTAAAAAATGTTAATATTATTGTAACAATTAAATAAAAAATTGCTATTATTTTCATATAAGTAAAAAAAAATGGTTCATTTTTCTCTAAAATTCTCCCTTTTAATTTATTAAAACTTGCACTATCTATAGATGATTTTGTCAAAAAAGAACTTTGAGATATATGTTCTTGAATATTATTGTCATTATTAACTCCAAGATTATTAATATTATTATCAAGATTATTATTATTATTATTTTGTTTATTTAAATTATTATTTTCATTATTATTTATTTCATTATTATTTCCAATAGGAACTTTTGTATTTGGAATATGAATTTTTATTGCTCTTTCTTTATTTTCTATATGATAAGGTACTTGAAAAATATTTGATTCATTTGAAATTTTAGTTCCTAAATTTGTAAGTGTATTACCAAAAGCATTTGAATTTGCTGTATTATATTTTAAAACATCATTATTTATATTATTATCATTTGTACCTAATATATCTTTTGTTAAATAAAGTCGATAATAAATATTTTTCCCATTTAAAAATGATTTCATTACAATTTTATAAAAAATACTTAAAGTTTTTCCTTCAAATTTTTCTCTTAAATTATCAATTAACTCATTATATTCTTTAACATTAGAATCTTTTTCTTTTCTATTCTTTGTATAAGTTCTTGAAATAGTTTCCCTTGTAATAGTAGTAACTGGATTTATATTTTCTTCAGATATTAATTGACCAGATTGTTTAATTCTTTCTAAAATTGTATCAATATTTGATTCAAAAGATGCAAAATCATTTACATTAGGATATAAAATTCCTTTTAAATCAATATCATTTTTACATAAAACAAATTTTTGATCTTCATATTTTATTTGTTTTAATATTTCAGGTATTAAAATTGCAATATGGTGATTGATTATATTATTATTTAAACCAAAAGTAATATTTTTATTTATTGAAGCATATTCCCCATTTGCAAATGATAAAGGATCACTCATTGCATTAACTCTAAAATTATTATCTAAAACAATTAAAAATTGATTATCTTTTAATTTTTCAATTGTACTAATATAAATAATTCCATATGATAAATTAGGAAGACATTTTACATAAATATTAATATTAAATAAACCATTTGTTTTTGATTTTAATATAAAATTTTTCATTTTTTTATTATAAATAAAACTTAAATTTGAAAATTTTAAAGCATCATTAACTAAATCTTTATGAAAAGAAGCAACACAATTTGGCATTAAATCATGTATTGTAGAATTTAATATTTCTTTAGGTAAATAATTAAATAAATTTGGGAAATTTGGAGTATAATAAATAATTCTACTTTTAATACTTGAACCATCTAATAAGAGAATTGAAGTTGTTTCTTTTATAAAAAGAGAATGATATATATTTTTTTTTTCACTTAATTTTGACATTTTTATTTGATTATATCTTTTTTCTTCTTTTTGAGCTAATTCTTCATCTTGAAGTATTGTTTCTAAATATAACATATAATCTTTTTCATTTTCATCACTAAATGGATTTAATGTTATTATTTTATTCCATAAATCTAAAATTTCTTTTCTTAAAGATAATATTGTTTCTCCTAATTTTAAAAAATTTTTTGTTGATTTAGGGGATGTTGTATTATTTTTTAATATATCAAAATAGTCAATTTGACTGCATGCTGCATCATATATTTTTAATTTAAATGAATCTATATATGTATTATATAAAATTACACTTCCCATTTGAACATGTTTTATTGTTTCTTTATTATTTGAATTTTTAGCAAATTTTTCTATTAAATAATCTTTTATATCTTCCATTAATAAAAATTTTAAATACCAATATTTATGACCTGTTAATTTTATTTTTGAACAATAATAAATTGATAAAGTCAAATTTTTTAATTTATTTGATAAAAAATAACAAAATAAAATCAAAATATCATTTTTTAAATCTGATTTATTTAAATAATAATCATATATCAGATATATTATATTATATACTCTACAAGCATTATTTTCAGAGCCACCAAATTTTTGAATAATCATTTGATTAGTTTCAAATTTTTCATATTTTTCATATAACTCAGGATTATTTTGAAAAAAATCTTTTAAACTTTGAAGTAATCCAGTTAATAATGTTTTTGATTTCATTGAATTATCAGAAACAATTAATAATAATTTAGAAACAAATATTTCAATCTCTTTTATTGTTTTTGCTTCTAAAACATTTGCTTCTGTTAAATAATATTCTACTTTATATTCTGACAAAAAATATAATATTATAATTATAACAGTCCAACCAATTAAAACAAATAAAATAATATCAGAAATATCTAAATAATGTTTTAATATTAAAGTTATATTAAACCAAAAAATAAAGGCCCAACTAAAAACGATAAAATAATTTAGAATTTTATTATAATATAAAACAAAATAATAAGTATGTATCATTAAAATTAAAGAAAAAATACATATTATAATATAATTCCCAATTTTATAAATGGTTTTATCTTCATCTGTATAATAAAATAAAAAAAACCCTAAAAAATATATTATTATTGAAATAATATTTGTAATAAATTCATAATTTGAATTAACTCTTGTTTGAGAATTTATTATTTTAATAGTTCCAACTTTGTGATAATAAATAGAAAGTAATATAGAATATATTATAGAAAATAATAAAAAAATCATTGATATTATTGTAAGTAAAAAATGTTCTATATCCCAACATTTAATATTTAAATATATATGTTTTTTTTTTGTACATTTAATAGATAGCATAAAAGTATTTATTATAGGAAATAATAAAATATTTTGTAATAATAAATTCATTAAGTTTAAAGTTTTTATTGGACCATGTTTTATTTTTTTATTTAAAAAAATTATATGATTTATTAATAATAAAGTCAAAATTATACAAAATCCTAAACATATACAAAAAGCTATTATATAATGTTCTTTTTTTTGTATTAAATCTTGTATAAAAATTATTTCTTTAATATAATTAATTGCTTTTATCATTGAATCATGATTTTTAATCTTTTTGGAAATATTTATTAATGGAATTAAGAGAAAATGGAAATAAAATAAAAATTTTAATATAAAAATTAAAATAAATTCATCAGTTTGATATTTAAGCATTATTCTAAAAATATTAAAATATTTAACTAAATTATCTTGAGAATATATTTCCATTTTTTGAAGTGAATCTCCTAAATCAATTATATCCATAATTTTAGTTTCAATCATTTTTAATATTTAATTATTTTTCTATAGAAAAATATTGAAATATTTTTGTGAACAAATTATATTATAAATAAAATAAAAAAAATTTTTTTAAATTTTTAAAAAGATTAAAATATAATAATTAAATTATTAATAATCATCATCATTTATAATATCATAAATTTCATCTTTATCTAATCCTTCATAAATTTGTTCGTTAGTTTCAGGTAAATTAAGTATTTCTTTTTCAATTTCATTAATACTAAAAATATTGGATTTATACTTCGAATAAAATAAATCATTTTTACTTTTATCAACACTTATTTTAAATAAATTATTAATAATTTTTTCATATTCAACTTTTGATAATTTTTCATTATTATCATTAGGGTCTAATCCAAACATTTCATTATATTCTTTAATTTTATTTTTTAATTCTTTTTCCTGTTTTTTTGAAGGTTCTAAATTCAAGAAATTATATTCTTCAAGTACAGATTGAGTAGTCGTTAATTTATTATTAAACAATACAGAATCTTCTCTTTCTTTATATTTTTTTTTTAGATTTTCAAAAGAATCATTTTGATAACTTTTTCTAATACCTCTTAATTGAATTTCATTATTATTATTATTATTATTATCATTTACTTCAATTGATTCAAAAAAAACTTTATTAGTATTTTTATTGTATAAATTATTCATTATATCAGTTCCTCTTTTAACAACATCATTTTCCTCATAATCAATTTTAGGATTATTATTTAAATTATTATTATTATATTTATTAAATGTATTTTGTTTAGAATTTCTAAAACTTGGTACTTCATTTATTATTTTTTCTTTTCTTTTTCCATTTTCATATATTATATTATAAACATTTCCTCCTTTTCTATATCTCAAATTATTTTCGATTGAAATATTTTTTCCTTTCATTATATTATCTAATTGTTTAAAAATATCTATTTTAAAATTTTCAAATTGATTAGTAAAAGATTCAAAATCCTTTTGTTGTTCTGATGATAATTCTTCTAATTGTTTGTTTACTTCATCATTAAGGGAATTTATGTTTTGTTGTGAAATTATTGAATTATTAAAATATTTATTTATTTGAATATTTTGACTACGAAATATATTATTTCTATTTGGTAAATTTGTACTTTCATTTAATTCTTTTATTTTATTTATTTTTTGTGTTTTATTTAATTCTTTTGTTTTATTTAATTCTTTTATTGTAGAAGACAATTCTTCTTTTATTATTTTTAATTTATTTTCAAAATAATTATTTTCAAAATTTAAAAATAAATTTCCTCCTCCTCTTAATTTATCTAAATTTAAATGTCTTTTAACATAATGTTCATGAACTTTTTCATAACTTTTAAATTTTTTATCTGGGCAAATATCACAATAAAAAATTCCATTTTGATCATGAATATCTAAAGGAAGATTTTGTTGAGGAATTAAATTTCCATTTCCACTTGTTAAAATTACATTTTTATATAAATTCATTTTTATTTGTAATTCTCTTCTTTTTTGTTCATTTTGATTAATTTTTTTATTATTATTTTCTTTTTTATTGTTTAATTCTTTTGTTCTATTATTTAAATCAGAATTAGGTAATTTAATAAAATTTTCCAAATTATTATTTGAACTTAAAATATCACTTTGTAATTGGAATAAATAATTAAGTAATTTTTGAGATTTAGAAATTATAGACTTAACATAAGGATTTTCATTTTCAAATTCTATAGATTTATATATCATATCTGGTAAATATTTATTTATAATAGATAAGTTACCATTTTTTAATATTGTTCGAAAATCAAGTGTTAATACATTATTTAATGGGAATTTCATATTTTGATTATAATTAGAAAAATCAGGAATTAATAATCTTTCATTATTATTATTATTAATATTATTACTAATATTTATTGGGGATGATATTGAATATGATTCTCTAAAGGAATTATAATTATTTTGACTTGGAATATTTATTGAATCATTTGTATTAAAATTGTTATTATAGTATGTATTTGAAAGTTTTTGATTTGTCCTAAAATTTTGAAAACCTGTACTTTGAGAAAAATCATAAGGAGATGATTTTTCATCTTCAAATTTATGAAAACGAAATGATCTTTGAAACATTTTTTTATTGAAAAATAATTTGTTTAATATATCTTTTAATTTATTTATTATTTATCAATTTAATTCTTTTATAAATTATTTATTACTTCTTAAATAATATATTCAAAAATCCTTTGATTAAAAATAAGTACAAATAATATATTTTTCCTTAATATTTTTTTAATCATATATAAATAATTTTTTTGGTTAATACATCATAAATATAAATAAAAAAAATAATAAAAAAGTCAAACAAATCTTATTTAATAAATTATTAGTTTCAAAAATATATAGATAACAATGTTACTAAATTTCTTCGAAACGAATCCTATTCCTTTTGAAAATAAAATAAATTGGAGATTTAAAAATATAAAATATTTTTCAATAATATCATCACTTTTATTAAATAAAGAATCAATTGACAAAAAATTTGTATTATATTCTAATTTCTTGAAATCAGAATATAAAAAGTATGAATTAATCAAACTTATTCTTTTAAAAAGAAATAATTCAATATTATCTATACAAAGAAATATAAAAAAATATTTAATTCGAAAACAAATGAAAACATATTATATTATTCAAGAAATAATTTTAAAAAGAGAAAACTCTGCTTTAATGATTGAAAAGCACTTTAGATCTTTTTTAATAAGAAAACATTTTAAATTAATATTAGAGAATGATGCAATTTTTTTATATGATTTTCCAGAAACATTAATAAATCAAATATGTATTTTATCAACTTTAAAAGAATATTTTTATAATAAAATAAAGGAAAAAAAAATTGAACTTTCAATCCAATTTTATAAACCGAAATTAAGATTAAAATTTGAATATAGTAAATATTTAAAATGTTATTATGTTCCTTTAAAGAAGAATAAAGTATTAAAAAAAAAATTTAATGTAAATTTTATTGTAAATGAGGAAAAAATAATTGATCCAAGATATACAATTATAAATGATTCTAAAGGAAATTTTTTTAATGTAATTAATTCATTTATGATATTTAAAAGATTAAAACAAAAAACTCTTTTTATTAAATCTAATTATAAAGAACCAAAATTATGGGAAGAACTTTTTGTTTTAAAAAAAAATAAAAATATCAATTATGATGAATTATCAATTAATTCAAAAACTGATATTTCTAATGAAATGCAAAAGAATCAAAATGATTCTATTTATTGTGTAAATAAATTTTGCATTATTTCTATTTTAAAAAATAAAAAGAATAAATGTGAAAAAGTAAAAATTTGTAAAAAAGTTTCTTTTAAGGAAAATGTTGAATTAATAGATTAAAATCATATTAAAATTTATATGATAACATAGAAAAATATTTATGGTTTTTTTATTATTATAAAAGAATCATAAAAATTAATGATTAGTTAGTATATATAATAATATACTGATATAAATAGGTAATTCTAATTCATCTAATAGAAAAAATTTAAAATTATGATGATTAAAATAAAAATATAATATAAATAGAATAAACTGTCATATTTAATTATAATTCATTCATTAATCCAAATTTATTTTTTTTAATATAAATTTAAAAGATAATAAATAAGGTTTATAAAAATTTTTATTTTTTTTAAAACAATTAAATAGAATTTAATTATATAAACAATTTTTTGTAAAATAATATTAAATACTATATAATTAACAATGGATATTATTTATATATAATTAAATAATAAAATCAAATTATTCTTTTTTGTTTATTTAAAATTGATTTTGAGTTTTTTGAATTATATTTAATTGATTAATATCTTTTTGACTCAATTTGATATTATAAATTCTATATATATTATTCAAAGCTTCTAAAGATTTAATTATAATAGGTTTGATTAAATCTTCTTTAATACTATTTATTTCACAGAATAATTTTATAGTATTAAATAAATCATCATATCTTCTTAATTTAAATACAGCAATTTTGTCTTTTGATATTTTAACATTAACATTTAATATTTCAGTATTTTCAAAAATTGCAGTTTGTTTTTGAATTATGTTATTATTTTGAATATTAAATTTATTAAATTTATTATTTGAAATTTTATTATTTAAAATAATTTTATTTGAATTTTCAAGATTTAGATTTAAATTTTGATTTAATATTTTATTATTATTAGATTCTTTTTTTACAATAGTAACATTTGATTTATCATTTAAAAAATTATAATTATCATTAAGTAAATTATCATTATCGTCTAATTTTTTTTTATTATATTCATAAATAATGGAATCATTATTTAGATTTTTATTTTCTTTAATTTGATTTTCCAAATTATAATTATCATGATTTTCATGTGAATTAAAACTATTATGACTAAGACAAAAAGTAGATTCATCTTCAATATCAATTGACTCTTTTTTCCTTTTTTGAATATGATATTTATTATTTTTTCTTTGAAATTCATCACAATTTATATTATTATTTGAATACATTGAATATTCATAATCTTGTTTTTGATTATTAAAATAATTGTTTACATTATCTTTTAATGAACAATTATTATTTGAATATAGTTTTTTATAAGAATTCTTTTTTTGATTATAATATTGAGGATGAATATGAAGTATTTTTTTTGAATATTTTTTTTTTGAAATAATTGTTGAACTATTATGATGATTGTTTAATTTATTATATATAGTTGAATATAAAGGAGATGATATATTATAAAATTTATAATAGTTATTTGATTTCATATACATCTAATTTCTTTGTTTTTTTATTTTTTAATTTTAAATTTTAAACTTATATACTACAAAAATGAATTATTAAATTTAAATTTTATATTTAAAAATATTTAAACTTTAATAAATTCATATATAAATTATTTACTATTGAATCCTTATCATTTTCTTAAATAAAAAGATGAAATTTAAAAAAATATAACATTTTCCTTCAAATGTACGAATAATAAAATTTGAAATTTATATTAAAAAATCAATTTCAAAGAAATCAAATTAAAATTAAATTAAAAATTTAATAAATTAAAAAATATATTATGGAATAGTAATAAAAACACAACAAAAACAATATAAAAAATCATTTTCATATTGAACAGTAACAACACTATCAGTTTTTTTATCCCATAAACAATTAGAATCAAAAAAAAAAGGAGCATTCCCTTTTTGAACAATATATCCTACACAAATAATTTTAAATCCATTAAAAATTTCTGAAATTTCTTTAATTATTCCATTACAAATATTATTTATCCATTCTTGTTTTTCTCCGACTTCGAAATATTTATCTTCAAAAAAATTATTCAAAAATTTTTCTACTAAATTCCTTATTTTATCTCTTATATTATTTAAATTTAAAGATTGATCATTTGAATTTAATTGTATAAATTGATTATTAAAATGAAATGGATTTTTTGACATTTAAAATATATAATGTAAATTAAAAGAATTTTTTTTTTAATTTTTTTTTACCTTTAAATTATTATATTTAAAAATCTTTTTGTAACTTATTTTCTTTTTATTAATTTATAACATTTTAATATAAACATTTTCTTGATTTGATTTTTCTTTTCCAAATTTTATTTTAATTCCAAAAATAGTAAAGCATATAATAAATATAAAAATAAATATTAAATAAACATAACTAATATCATCATCTTTATTATTATTTTTTTTTTTCAAATTTTTTTTTGATTTAATTGTAGTATCAATATATATTAAATTATTTAAATATTTTTCATCTAATATATCAATATTTTTTATTTCATTTATTTCTGTTTCATTTGATGAATCTGCTATTAAAATTTTACTTTGTCTTTTTTTTAATTCTTTTCTTAATTTCTTTGCAGCTTTTTTTATTGCTTTTTTTCTAGCTTTTTCTGCTTTTTTATCATTTAAATTTTTTAAATGTTTTTCAGACAAAAGTGATTCCATTTCTGATAAAGTTTTATTTGTTTTAATTACATAAGTATTTTCTCCTTTTTCATTATTTTTTAATTCTTCTTTATTTATTGATTTTTCATCTGATATTTCTATTATTTTACCACATGTTTTTTCATTTTTTTTTGAGTTAATATTATTAATTGAAAGAATTATAATAAAAATAGGAATTATTAAAGAGATAAATTTCATTTTTTTATTTTTTATTCTATTAAAAATAATTATAGTGAAATTAAATAATTATTTAAAATTAAAAATAAACAAAAATAATTTATAATTAATTTTTCAAAAATAAAAAAAATATGCAAAAAATTTATTTAAAATAAAAAAAATCTAAAAAGAACTATTCTTTATTAATGATTAGGAACTTTTTTACTTTTATGATTCTTAACAAAATAAATTAACATTGTTTTAGCAAGTTTAATTTTTTTAATAACATCATTATTATCCCCATTCATAGCATTTTGAATACTTTCTTGTTCTTCTTCTCCTTTTTTATTTTTAAAAATAAAATCACTAGTTTCAGTAGAAAAAATAATTTCAGTTTGATCATTAAAAAAAATTTGAATTAACTTATTACTTAACCTAAACAAAATAGCATTTTTTGAAATTAAAAATTTTTTAACAAAAAACAATTTATTCATAACACTATCATTATTATAAGTGGTAGCATTATTAATAAATTTTTCTTTTTTAACAGCTTCAAAATCTTGTAAATGTTTATTAACAATATGTTTAAAAATATCAAATTTTTTAATAATATCTTTACTAGTATTTTTACTATTAAGATAATTTTCTAATTCAATTTCATCAAAATTTTGACTTGATTGAGCATCTTTCTCTAAATAAATATAATCATAATTATTCGTATTTGCTAAATCTTGATCATTTTGATCTTTATTCATATGTCTTAAAATATTACTATAATCATTAAAACAAATCCCAATATGAGTATTATTTATAAAATAAACAAAACCAAATTTTGAAGCATAATCAAAATAACGTGAAATTTTCCTACTAAAAAAATTTTTAGTACCTTGATAATTTTGTCCTTCATTCCCATATAAAAATTTATTTGTACCATCACTTAATTTTTTAAGTACACCTTCATCAAAATCATTATCTAAATTATTATCATTAATTCCATCACTATTATATGCATTTAATTCTTTTAAATTTCTACTTGAATTCATTTGATGATTTAAATTATCATCATTTCCAAATTTATTTTCATTTTTACTAAATTGATTAATATAATTTTGACTAGGTGGACAAGATAAAGTACTTAAAGGTAATGTTAAAGGAATAGTATGAAACATTTTAAAAAAATCATGTTCAGTAATCGCATCTAAAGAAGGTCTTTTTGAAGGATCTAAATTTAAAATAGATGATATTAATTTTTTAGCAGATGGATCTACTTTAATATTTTCAGGAAAAGAATAAGAATTCATTTTAATTCTCTTATAAGTTAATTTCACATCTGCAGTTTCGAAAGGTGGTCTCCCAAATAACATAGTATACATAATAACTCCAAGTGACCATATATCAACTTCATATGAATGACCATTTTTTTTTTCTAAAATTTCAGGAGCAATATAATTTGGTGTACCACATATTGTTCTACGTCTTTGACCTTCATATTCCAATTTAGCAGCAAGACCAAAATCTCCTAATTTTAATTCTAATTTATTTGTTAAGAATAAATTTCCTAATTTTAAATCACGATGTATTATTCTATGACTATGAATATATTTTAATGCTTTTATTATTTGAAGACTGTAACATTGAGTTTCTATTTCAGTTAAACGCTTTCTTCTTTTTACTAATTCGTTTAATGTTTGATTTGAACATAATTCTAATAAGATGTATACGTTTTCTTTATCTTCAAAAAAATGTTCGAAATTTACTATGTTTTGATGATGGAGTTTTTTATGTAATTTTATTTCGTTTATTAATTTTTTACGAGATTTTGCATTGTTTAATGCTTTTTTTTCAAAGGCTTTTGCTGCGAAAAATTTTCCTGTGTCTACTCTTTTCATCTCGTAACATTTTGCAAATCCACCTTTTCCGAGGAATTTACCTCTTTCATATTTTATTACTTTATCACTTCCATTTATTTTCTCTTCGATTTCTATTGGAGTTTCTACTATAAATTCTTGTTCTTTTGTTTTTTTATCCTTTTTTTGATCCTCCATTTTTAATTTAAAATATTTTTATATAAAAATACATTTATATAAATTTAAAATACAATTTAAATAAAATAAAAATTCCCTTAAAACATCAATTCTAAAAAAAATTATAACATAGAAAAAAAAAATTTAATAAATAATCTTATAACCCCTTAAAAAAAAAAATAAAAAAAAAAAAAAAAAAAAACTAAAACAAATAAAAATGGAAAAACAAAGTCTCTACCGTGAATTTTTCCCTGGTTACATGGGTCACATCCCATACAAATATGAAGTAATAGGAATGACAGTAGGTGCAACAAATAACCACATAAAATCCCTTTTAACAAAAGAGCCTGATTATAGTAAGAGAATATTACCAATTCCAGATGATGATTACACATACTACAACCGTAACTACTTTAACCAAGGAATATCAAAAGATTACCCATTAGAAGAAGATAAAATTTTTTCAAATAGATCAAAAGAAGCTCGTACATGGATAGCAGGTCAAAAACATGTTTTATATCCAGAACACATTCCAGGTTACACTGGTCACGTAACTGGAATTGAAATTAATGAAAGGAAAGGAAGTGAAATTTTTGGTACTTCATATTCTAAAGGAAGTTCTGTCGCTGTTAAAGGTAGTTATTGTCATAATGCTGATTTACCTCCTAATTTAAGATATGTTAGTGAAATGAAAGATAGGTTTGTTAAACCAAAAACTAGGAGTGTTGCTGAAGAAAAGGAATTAGAGGAATTTGATAAGATTGTTAGACCTAAGTGGACTAAGACTGAATGTAGGAAAACTAAAGCTATGTTTGAAGGATTGAGTGAATCATTTCAGAAAGCTGTTACTATGGGAAAAAAAGAAATTACTGAAGTTCCTTATGTTGTTGGGTATGGTGGATTTAGGAAAGGTGTTGTTAGTGAAGGATTTTATGGAAAAAGTTTTAATGCAGAATCATTGAAAAGTGCTAATTTGGCTTAAATTTTTTTTTTTGGTTATTTTTTGGATTTTTATTTCTTTAATAAAAGAGATTTTTTGATTTTTAATTTTATATATGATTTTTTTTTTTTTCGAGTTTTTTAATTATTTTTTCTTAGTTTAATATTTAAAAAATGTAAAAGACTTTTTTTGTAATTATATATAATCATTTTATAAAACAATAATAATTAATAATCAAGATATTATTATTTAAAATTTAACTCATTAGGAAAATATTATTTACAACTACAAAATTAAATGTTAGATTATAATATTTTTCATCATATCACTATATTCCTTAATGCTAATTTCACCATTACCATCTTTATCAATTTTATCAATAATTTCCTTTAATAATTTTTCAGATTCTTTATCATCTTTAACACCAAAAACTTCTTTTAATTCACTTAAACTAATTTCTCCAGAACCATCTTTATCCATAAAATCAAAAGTAAATTTTAATACATTTTCATCTAAAAAAATTCTCTTATCTAAAGCAGCTCTTGAGAATTCTTCACATTCAATAAAACCATTATTATCATTATCAATATTTTTAAAAATTTTATTTACTTTTTGTTCTAATTCTTCTTCAGAAGAATAATTTAAATATTTTAATAATCCTTGATAAGTTTCTTCTCTTGATAATTTACCATTATCACTTGTATTAAACATAAGGAAAATTTTATTAATATTTCTAATTTCATTCAAATCAGGAAAATTATGTACAAGATAAGTCAAAGCTAATTGTTGTAATTTATTCTTTGGTTTATACATAATTAAATTATTAATAGTTTTATTCATGAAATATTCATTTACTTTAATGAAATATTCTTTAGTTTTTAATAAAGTAAACCAAGGATGTTCCAAAGCTTCTTTTGCACTTACTCTCTTATTAACATTCATTTCTAAACATTGTCTAATTAAATCCTTAGCTTCTTCAGATATAGTATCAAAAGGTTTTCTACTCAAATCAAATTTCCCTAATTTAATTTTCTGTGTAATTTCCCTTTCATCTCTTCCATTAAAAGGTACATTTCCACATAATAAAATATATAAAATAACTCCACAAGACCAAATATCACATTTTTCATTATATTTCTTATTTAAAACTTCAGGAGCAATATAATAACAACTTCCTAAAACTTTATTTTCACTTTTATCACTTTGTCTAATTTTAGCAGTTCCAAAATCTATAATTTTAATATTATAATAACCAGTTTCAGGATCAATACTTTCAATCATAATATTTTCTGGTTTTAAATCTCTATGAATAACTTTATTAGTATTATGACAATAATTCATAGCATTAAAAACTTGATACATAATATTAGCAGCCATATCTTCATTAAAATGACCTTTTGATTTAATTGCTTTAAATAATTCACCACCATGACAATATTCAGTTATAATATAATAACCATCAGCTTCAATAAAAAATTCAAATATTTTTACTATATTTGGATGATCCATATTTTTTAATATTTCAATTTCGTTTAATATATCATTTAATGTATTTATGTTATTTCTCATTTTTGTTATTCGCTTCATTGCTCTTAATAAACCTGTTTTTATATTTCTTACTTTCCATACTGTACCATATGCTCCTTTACCTAATTTTTTTATTATTTTATATTGATCTTTTGGATTTTTGTTATTACAGTTTATTATTAATCTTGTGTTTATTCCTAAATCATTTTCTTTGTTTTTTTCTTCTTCTTTTTCATCTCTTATTTCTTTTTTTTTCTCACTCGATGCTTCTATGAATTCTAATGTTCTTGCACGTTTTTCTTTATTTATTTTATCTATTGTTATTGAGTTTTTTTTTCTTTTTTTTTTTAATGATGAGGATTGAGATTCATTTTTTTCTATTTGGTTTTTTTTTTCTAGTGATCTTTTATGATTTATGGATTTTCTTATTTTTTCATTTGATAAATCATTTGAATTTACTTTTGTTTCTTTTCTCATTGAATTATCTTCTTTTTCAAAAGAATTATTTGAATAATTAATATTTGTTTTTGAATTAGCTGAATCACATATTCCCATATTTTATCAAATATTATTAATATAAATCAATTTTTATAATTATATTTTACAAAATAAAATAAATTCCAAAATATAATATTTTATTTTAATTTAAAAATGTCATCTGTATTACCAGAAACTTTAGAAATTCAAATGGCAAAACAAGAACAGAGAGTAAATAGAATAAGAGAAGCAAAAGAATTAGAAAGAGAATGGTCAAAAGAAATGATTGATTTATATAAACAATATCAATTACAAAGACAAAAACAAGAAGAATATTTAGAAATTATTGAAATGTATAAAAATTTAATAAAAGAAATTGAAACATTACAAAAACAAAAAGAAGAATTTATAAAAAATAGACAACAAGCTCAAATTGATAAAGAAAAAGAAAGAATTTTAATGGAAGAATACAATGAAAAAATGAAACAAAAAAAAGCCCAATTTGATATTTTTATGAAACAAAAAGGAAAAGAAGCATTTGAATATTTAAAAAAAATGAACGAAATAAAAAAACAATTCGAAGAAGAAATTCACAGATATGAAAAGAAAAAAAAAGTAAAAGAAAATGAGACATTAAAATCAAAAGAAATAATAGATAAATTTAGAGAAGAAGAAGAAAAAAAAAAAAATGAAGAAATGCAAAATTACAATGAAGGAACAATGAATGTTTTATATAAAATAACAACTCCATTTCATAATAATGGAAATAAAATTGATTATTCAACAACAAGATTTCATAATATTGTTGTAATGAAACATGAAGAAAATTTAGATAAAGAATTAAATATGAATGCTTATCAAAGAGCAGAAATTGAAAGAGAAAAATCAGCAGAGAGAAAAAAATTAAAAGAAAAAAAATTAAAAGAATTCCAAGAAAATGAAGAAAAAAATTTCAGAGAATTAATTAGAAAACAAAAAGCAAAGGAAAATTTAGAACGTTTAAATGCAGAATTTGATAGATTAAATCAAGAAAAGAAGAAAAATAAAAAAAATCTCTCAGGAAAAATAAATTTAAATGCAAATTTAAATAATGCAAAATCAAATGATAAAAGATCAGAATTTTATTTAAATAAATTATTAGAAAAAGAACAATCAAACAGATTAAAAATTTTAAGAAATCAAGGTTGTCCATCTGAATTAGTACAAAATATGGATAATTCAACAGCAAATGAAGATTCAATGAGACAATTTTATGAAGAAGAATCAATTTTAAATCAAAATGATGATTATTTAACAAGACAAATGAAAGAATATAATAAAGAATTAGAAAAAATAAATGAAAAATTCTTTTATGAAGAACCAATATCAAGAGATCCAAAACCATTAAAAGATAAATTAAATAGAGTAAATCCAGTTGATATAAAAGCATATACAAAATCAATTAATAATGATGAATATTATGTAGTTCATAAAGAACCTTTAGTTCAAATGACAACATTTAAAAAGAAATTAGCAACAAATGCTTCAGTAAGAGAAAGTCAATTATTAGATTCTTCAATTATAAATAATCAATCACAAGATGTTTCTCGTTTTAGTATTATTGATATGTTAAATATTAGTAGGAAAGAATTAGGTAATGTTAATTTAAGTGAAAATAAAGAAAAAGATAATAAAAAAGTTGTTAAGGATTTTATGAATAAAGTTAATGCTATTAATAAAAAAAGTACTTTGGAACCTATTATTGAAAATCAAGGAAGAGTTGCTGATGTTGGTTTGTGGAATATTGAAGAAGAAGTTGAAGGACCACAAAGTAGTAGTTTAATTAGAAGGAAAAGTACTAAAAATAGTAATGTTAAGAAAGATGAGAAAAAAGAGGAGAAAAAGGAAGAGGAGGATAAAAAAGAAGAGAAGAAAGATGATAAATGGAAGTTTTCCAAAGATGAGTTGTATGAAAGGAAGAAAAAAATGCTTAAGGATAAGTCAAATTTTCAGAAAAAGTAGTTTTTTTATTTTTATTTTATATTTTTTATTTTTTTTTATTTAAATTTATTATATTTTTGATAATTTGATTTATTTAATAAAATGATAAAAAGAAAATAAAATAAAAAAAAACCTATATGAAATAATTCAATATATTAATAATCTAATGTTAATTTCAAACTTTTAAATAAATAAAAAATAAAATCAAAATAGTCAAAAAAAAATATAATTTAATAAATAAAAAAATATTTAGAAATAATTGGTTAATAATATTAAAAATTAATTAATAAAAATAAAAAAAAAAATCAAAAATAAAAAAAAAGTTAAAATATATATAAAAAAAATGTTCTCCACACCAAAACAAGAAGAAGAATATTCCGAATTAAAAGGATTAGATCCTTCCTTCTTCAAACTAAACAGAACAAACTACATAAATAATTTGAAAATCCGTAATCCTCACCTAAACATAAATAGTGTAATAGTACTTCAAGGAGGAAATCTCATACCAAAATATGACGGTGACACATCATATTATTACTTTGATCAAGAATCAAACTTTTATTATTTAACAGGAGTACGTGAACCAAATATGAAATGTATAATTGATATAAGATCAAATGATTGTGTATTATTTTATCAAAAAGAAGAAGATGATATGAAAATATGGATGAAAGTTCCATCATATGAAGATATAGAAAAAAAATATGCTATTAAAACTTTACCAATGGAAAATTTAAATAGTTTTCTACAAGATAGAAATATGGAAGTTATTTATTTATTATCTGGTGTTAATGAAAATTCAAATTTACCTTGTTTAACAGCTGAATTAAATTTTAAAGGAGATTATGAATATTTACAAAAAAAAATCTCACATGATAAATATACATATATGGTTTTATGTGATACTAGAAGAGTAAAAAATGAAAAAGAAAAAGAATTATTAAAATATATAGGAAAAATATCAAATTTAGCACATATTGAATTAATAAAAAAAATAAAACCAGGAATGAATGAACGTGATATGGAAAATATATTTCTTCAATATATGAGAGATAATTACTATTGTAGATTCTTTGCATATAATTGTATATGTGCAACAGGTAAAAATTCAGCAACATTACATTATGATTTAAATAATAAAAAAATGGAAGATGGAGATTTATTTTTAACTGATATGGGAATTAGATTTTGTGGTTATGTTTCAGATATAACAATAACAATACCAGTTAATGGTAAATTTACAGATAAACAAAAAGAAATATATAACATAGTATTAAAATCAAATAGAGAAACAATAAAATCAATTAAACCAGGAATAACAAGATATAAAGATATGGATAAATTAAGTAAAATAATAATTTTAGAAGGACTTCAAGAAATTAATATTTTAAAAAAAGATTTTACAGCAGAAGAAATGTATAATAATAGATTATGGTATTATTTCATGCCTCATAGTCTTGGTCATTTAGTTGGTTTAGATGTTCATGATGTTGGATTGAGGAGTGTTTCCTATAAAAGTTTACAAATTATTGATAATGGAACTTTTATTACTGTTGAACCTGGAATTTATTTTGTTGATTTTCTAATGGATGAAGTTATTAATACTCCTAATTTATGTAAGTATGTTAATGTTGATAAATTAGAAGAATATAGAGGATTTGGAGGTGTTAGAATTGAAGATGATGTTATGGTTCATGAAAATAGTGTAGAAAGCTATCAGGAAGATCTTCCTAGAGAAGTTGAAGAGATTGAGAAAATTATGAAAGGGGAAAATTAATATTGTTTTTGATTTGTTTTTTTAAATTTTGTTTGAATAAAATTTTATTTTTTGTTGAATTTTTTTTTTTTTTTTTGATTTTTTTTATTTATATTTATATTAAAAATTTCACTTTATGATATTCTACTAGTAATAATACAAACACAATAGTAAACTTTATTTTTTCTATTTATAATTTTAATTTTCAAAAAATGAGTTAAATTTAATTTCTTTTCTTCTATTTTCATAAACATAAGGACTAAAATATTTTTTATTTGAAGAATTTTCATTATTTATCATATCTAAAATATTTTCCATTTTTCTTTTAATTTTATTATTTTTTTTATTATTTTGAATTTTAGTAATTGAAAATACTTTTCTTAATCTTGAAGGATAATTTTGAGATAAATTTAGATTTAATAAAGATTTTAAATTAAATGAATTAACACCTAAAAAACTTGATTGATTTCTATCAAGAAATGAATTTTTATTATTACTTAAATTAGAAAATTTACTTTCATATTGTGTACTTCCTTGATTTTTAGAATTAAATTCATTTGTAAGATCCTTTAATTTTAAGGAAGTTATATTTAAATTTTTATTCATATTTTTTTCATTTTTTCTATTTAATTTTTCAATATAATCATATTTATCTCTAAATAATTTATCTAATTTTTGAGCTTTTATTTTATTTTTTGATCTTTCTTTATTTGATAAATTTAAATGTTGATTATGATGAATATTAATAGAATCATTTAAATGATTTTGGTTATTAAATTGAAGAGAATAAGTTGAATTTTTATGGTATAAATATCTCTTTTTATATATATTATTTTTTCTACTAATATTATTATTATCATTTTCTTCAATTTCATCATCACAAAATATTGGATTCCAAATATCAAAACTTTTCTTTTCCCAAATTATATCATCATGATTAATTTTTCTTCTTAAATCAAATCTTAAAAATTTTAAAAAATCTTCTTCTTCTTCTTCACTATCTTTATCAATATTTTCAACAATAAAATCCATTCCAATACTATAAACATTAAGTAATTTAATATTATTATTATTTGCAGAATAATTATTATCATAATTTAAAGAAATAGAATTAATATCTGAAATATTACTATAATTTTTATTTGTATTAATATTATTATCTTGAATATTAAAAGCAGCAATATTATTAACTAATGAATTTGTAGTATTAAATAAACTTTTATTGTGATTTGAATTTCTAGGAATATTTTTTATTTCTTTAAAGTTTAATTCATTTTTTTTTCTATTAATACTATTTTCTACTTTTGTATTAAAATAATGTTGTATAAATTTTTGATTATTAATACAAAATAATTTAAAAGGATTTCCTTTTAAAAAATTTTCACTTTCTTCTTTTATATAATATCTTTTAATATATTCTGTATATTCAATAATAATTTTTATTAATTTATCATTTTGATTATCTTTCTCAATTAATGAATCATTTATTAATTTATTCAATTCATCCATATCATAATTAGAAGTAATAAAAAGATATTTATCACTTAAAATTTCTCTTGATAAATGTGAAAAGGCAACATTATCATTTGAACAATAAATACAAGAAAAAATTGGTAAAGGTGTTAAATTTAATTCATCTTTATTTCTCTTTTTACTTTTTTTATTTTCTGTATTAATTTCAATTTCTTCTTCTTCTTCTTCTTCTTTAGAATGTTCAATTGAATAATCAATTGAACTTATAATTGATTCATTGTCATCATTATTTCCAAAATTTTGTATTATATCTTTATTTTCATTTTCACTTATGTTTGATAATGAAGATAAATTAAATTCTTCATTTAAGTTATTTAATTCCATTTTAATTTATTAAAAAAAAATTTATAATTATTTTAATAGAGGAATTCTTTTTTTTCTTTTTTATATAATTTTCATTTATTTATTTTTTTTGATTAGAAGAATTTAATTCATTTTGTAATCTTTCTCCAATATGAATTAATATTTCAAAGTCTTTAAATAAAAATGTAGGATCAAAATTTAAATTTTTATTTTTTAAAATTAATAATTCAAAATAGACTATGAAAAAACCAAATTTCTTTTTATCATAAATATTCTCCCATTCAATTTTAGAATCTTTTTCATCTAAAAATATTAATATTAAATTATTTAAAGTTTCTTCTTTAAGATTTGCATTATTATTAAAAAGGAGATAGACAAATAAATTTTCATTAAAGAATTTATTAAAATTATCTCCTTTATTATAAATGTGATTTGAATAATTTTCTAATACATTATTCATTGAATTTACTGAACATTCATTTAAATTAAAATTACCATATTCATTGATGAAATTTTTTAAATTTTCATCTTGTAAATTTTTATTTAAATCTAATATAATTGAATTAAATTTAAAAGATAATATAATATTAAATGCAAAGTATAAATCATTTAAATGATATTCATTAATTTCATTCAAATATTCTTTTCTTTTTTCTTCACCATAAAGACAATGAATACATTTATAAAAAATATTAATATAATTTGGTATATATTGATTTGATAATATATTATTAAAATGACTTTTTAATTTTGGATTTATCTCATTTTTCTTTTTTTGTTCATCATTTATTTGTAATTTATCTTTAAAAATATTTAATAATAATTGACCATAATATACTATTTCTTTTTTAATAAATAAAGGATTATCATTTACTTTTTCTAATAAGTATTTTTCTATATTATTAATTATATTTTCACAAATTTCTTTAGTTTCATTTTGATATGAATTAAATAAAATTAAGTTTTCAATAACATTATTAATTATATCAAATAACACTGATAATTCATTATCAGAACAATCTTTGATAATAATTAAAAATGTTGTATAATTAGAGAGCAGTCTCAAGGAACAAATATTAACATTCATATTACTTAGAAATTTCAAAAGGAATTGTAAAAATTTTTCTTTTAATTTATTTCTTTTCAATCTGATTATTGAATAATATTCAACTAAAATATAATCTAATTTTAATAATTCTGGATAATCAACGAAATTATTTGAAAAAAAGCAATTATCACATAAATAACAAAATAAAGGTTGATTTTTATCAATTTCATCTATTTTAAAAATATTATTTAATAATATAGAAATAAATAATGAATTAATTGTTTTATCATTAAATATTTTCTCATTTGGATTATCACTAAATAAAGAATTATTCCAAATTGATTGAATAATTAAATACTTTTTTATTTGACTTTCATTTTGTTCTTCATTCTTATTCAATAAAATAGTTTCATACCGACATAAACTTAAAATTAGATTATTCATTAATAAAATATTATAAGGATTATCATTAATATAAGAAAAAATTCCATTATTTTTTTCAAAAGATATATCAATTGTATAATCAACTAATTTTGAGAAATCTTCTTCTTTATCTTTTATTCTTTTATTTGCTATAGTATTACTATGATTAGTAATGAAATAATTTAAATTTTCATTTTTATATAATATTTCATTAATAATAATTAAATAAATAGGATTTTTTTGTTCTGATAAAATTAATTCAAAAATGTAATCAAATACTAATGAAATTTTTTCTTCTATAATTCTTTTTTCAGACTCATCTTCATCTTGAATAAAAGTATTACTTAAGAAATTTTGAATATATTCAGAAATTATATCAGAAAAGCATTTAATAATACCAATTGCACATATTAATTCTTTATTTTTATCATTATCATTTAGTAAAAGAAATTCATTATATTCAAAAAATGAAATAAAATCCTTTAATTTTTCATAATTATTTAATCCATTATTATTATTATTAATGATATTATAAATAGAAGGTAAATTTTCTGTTTTTAAAATTAAATTTTTTAAAATATCAACAAATTTATCTGTATAATAATCAATTTTTTCTTGTAATTGTTGAGGTTTATCTTTTGAATAAATTTGAGACATTAAAGCAAAAGTAAAAAAGGTTTTATTATCAAAAGAAATATTTAATCTTTTATCTTCAAAAACTTCTTTAAATTTCTGTAAAGATAAATTAAGTAAAGAATCAAATAATACATTTTCATAATATTTACTATAAGTATACATTGCATATTGTGCATTTTTTCCTTCATCAGTTTGTTCTTTTTTTAATAATTCATTAAAAAATTTAAAAAATAATTCAAAAATTTTTGCATTATTTGCAATTATACATAATTTTACTAATTTATCAATTGCATAATTTTTACATTGTAATGTTTTAATACTTTTTTCTTTAAATAATGCAATTAATAATTTAAAAACTAAATTACTAACTTGATCATTCCTTACAAATTCAAGTAAATATTCAAAGAAAATATCAATTATTTCATTTTTATTTTTTTTTTTAATAAATAAATCATCATAAGATAAGAAAAGAGTATTTCTCATAATTTGAATAATTCCAATATATAAAACAGATTCTTGATATTCAATATTAGTTTTTTTAATAATATTTAAACAATCTTCCATTAATTTTCCACTTGTAATTGGTTGTTTTGAAGCAATTGAAATATCTAAAATTGAAGAAATAAAATCAATTATAAATAAAGATAATATTTCTGTTAATTGAGGACTTATTTCCATTAAATTTAATCTATTTAATAATTTTATAATATGATGAAATCTCACTTCATTAAATAATATAAATAATTCTTCAGTTCCTTTAATTGAAGTAATTGTTATTGTATCATTCATTATATAATCTAATAAACTTAATTTTGATAATTTTGATAATGATGATATTATTTTAGGTAATTCAAAATTTCTTTTTTGATATTTTGTTTCATCATTTATTATTGTTAGTATCATTGGTCTTGGTTTATAATCACCTTTAATTGAACTTACTTTATTAAAATATGATAAATTTTTATACATTATCCATTCATATATTGCACTCATAGATTTACTTTCAAAAACTTGATTAATTAAAAAATTAATATGATATTGTGTATAAGTAAATTGTGATAAGTAATATAATGATATTGGAAATATTTCATTAAAATTTTTATATTTATTATTTTTAAATAAGGTAAAAAGATGTTGAATAATATCAATATTGAATGATGAATAATAAACTAAAAAATTCAATAAGTTTATTAAATAAGTATCAGTTATTTCATTTTCAATTTCTATATTATTTTCAGCTATATAATTTATTATTAAAGAATGAAAAATTGCAGCGTCATCTACAATAAAAATATTATTTGTTCCTATATATTTTTCAATTAATTTAAATCCAATTTCATTTGAAATTTTAATTATACAATATAATATATCATTAATATTATTATCTTCCTCAATGAAATAATAAAAAATATTTGTTGCACTTTTATATTTATTCATTGCAATAAATTTATTGAATAATTCTAAAATAATAAAAATATTTTTTTCCTTTAACAAAATTCTTTTATCAACCTTTCTAACAAAAATATATTTATTGATAATGCATTCAAAAGTCTTAATATCATTTTCAATTAAAAAAGAAAAAAGTTTTTGTTTTATTTTAACAAATTCTTCATTAATATTACTTTCAGATTTAAAAAATTCATCTAAAGCAATATCAATAAGATAATTATTTGAATAATTTTTCTTAAATGAAGAATTGCTAAAATAAATAAGAAGTAAATTAAAAAAATATTTTTGAAACATTTTTTCATTTATCTTCCTACAAAGATTAATAAAGGAATAAATTAGATTTTTACTTTTGAGAATTTCCATTTGCTTATTAAGAATATTTTCAAATATTAATTTAATTGTTGTTTCTGGATCTAATTTTAATGTATTTGATAATTTTTCTAATGAACTTATGAAGTTTATTTTTATTCCCTCACATTTTTCTTCTTGATTCATTTTATTGAAATTTGTACAATTTTTTGTAAATATTTTTATGGCTTCTTCTTTATTAATTTTATCTTCTGCTTCCCTGGTTTACTGACATTAATTAGTTTTATATATTAATAAATTTAAATATAATTTATTTATCTATATATTATTTTTAAAAATATTAAATAAAAAATTATTTTAGTTTTAAATCAATCTTTTAATAAAATGATAATTATTTAATTACTCAAAAATTAATTTTTTAATAAAAAAAATATTTAAAAAAAATTTATTTATATTTAGAATATTGGGTATTGGGGATTGGGGATTGGGGGGATTGGGGATTGGGGATTGGGGATTGGG
>JAJJLH010000229.1:0-35934 GCA_023806865.1 Isotricha sp. YL-2021a
CTGGAGGTGGTAATGGCAGACGTGTTTCCAGTACGTTGAATCGTCCATCCATGAAGGATCCAGTTGTTCAGCGTTGGGAGCGTTTACAATCAAGTTACGCAGCAAGGGCAAAGCTTATCCGCGACAATGCAGCCATGTTTGGCTGGAACTATAAGACAGACCCATTGTACCAGCGATATATGGAACAGTCACGTAAAGCTGGTACACGTGCATTTGCCAGACAAAACCCAGGCGTAATGAACGCTTGGACTGCTGCCAGGGAGAATTTCGTAGAGCCAACTCCAGTTCCTCGTGGACGCACAAGAGGCGGTACTCGTGTTGCTCCAATACGTACTCGTGCTCGTAGTATATATCCTAATGCACTTGGATATAAGATGTTTGGTGCGACACCACTTGACGTTGGTGGAGTTGGTGCTATTGATATAATGAAAGGCATGGGTATAGCATACGGTATTGCAGGAATTGGTACTGGTATTGGTAGTGCTATCAGTGATGCTACGGAATATGATAATATTATTCAAACCACTAAGAACATTCTGGGTTCCCATGATAATCGTGCAGATTTTGAAGGCAGATTTCGTGGTATGGAACGCAATATTCGTGAAGTTGGTGTTAGGACTAAATTTACAGCACCACAAGTTGCAGACGCAAGCCGCTTCCTCGCTATGGCTGGTTTGAATATTGAGGAAATCAATAGTGCAATCCGACCTATTACAGATATTGCCCTTATTGCAGACACTGACCTTGGTGAGACAGCCGATGTTGTTACTAATATTATGACAGCATACGGCATGGGTGCCAACCAGATGCGTGACATTGCTGACAAGATGACCATGACGTTCACCATGTCAAACACTACGCTTCCAGAAATGGCAGAGTCATACAAGTATTTTGCATCAATCGCAAGAGCTAACAACTGGAGCTTTGATGAGACTACTGGTATGATTGGTATTCTTGGGGATGCTGGTTTGAAGGGTTCTCACGCTGGTACGACTATTCGCCAGTTGATGAATAACCTTTTGAAACCTTCCAAGAGTCAGAAAGCCGCATTGGATAAATTTGGCGTTACTTCCAGAAATGCTGATGGTACATTACGTTCTCCTTATGCAATCTTCAAGGATTTAGCAGAAGCTGGTGCTCAGAGTTCTACGTTTGATTTATTCCGTGTAACAGCAGCCCAGGGTGGTGTTTCGCTTATGCAGTCTGTTGACAAATGGAATAAAATTATTGAAGAAAATCGTAAATCTTCTGGCATTTCCAGTCGTTTATCAGAAGCTAAACAAAATACTGTTCAAGGATTATGGGCGCAAGTAACTTCTATGTTTACAGAAGGAGCTATGCAAGCATTTGAAAATGTGAAGCCAGAAGTGCAAAATATGCTCAAAAGTGTTACTGAATGGCTATCGTCTGATGAAACCAGACATAAGCTCAAGTCTTTTGCGCACGATATTCTTGATTTTACTAAAGTATTAGGAGATATAACTAAAACTTTTATTAGTTTTTATGGCCCATTTAAGGATGTTATCATGTGGTTGTTAAAAGTTCAACTACAGATGATGCCCTTAATATATTCATTCCGCGTATTCCGTTCATTCTTGTATGGCGGTCTTGGTATTGCTAAATTTGCAAGTTCCATTGCTGGATTAACTGGAAAAATCAGATTATTTGGTACTGAATTAAGGAGAGTTAATCAAATACAAGGTTCAAGTCTTTTATTTGGCAGCTCTAATGTTGGCGCAGTCAATGGCGTTGGCGGTCAGAAAGTTGGTAGTTATGGTTATTTAGCCGCTACAAGAGGAACGACCCCACAAGCTTATGAGCGTTTATTGCGTATGAAGGCCCATAATCGAGGGTTTGGAAGTGGTTTACTTTATAATATCAATGATAAACATAAAAAAAAAGATAAAATAAAAAACAACTTCTTAATTCTATTAAATTATTTAATTATATAAAATATTTTTTATATCATTTTAATAAAAGGATAATGAAAAGAAAAAAAAACATTCAACATTCTTTACATTTTATATAACAGAATTATCAAAATATTTAAAGATTTTTATCCTTAAATTTACAGTATTATCATTTTTTTATCATTTTAATTTTTTCAAGGATAATTTACAGAAATATGATTTTGAAATTCAAAAAGATACATATTATACTTTTTCATATAATATTTTCAAAATGTAAGATATTATTTTTTATTTAAATCAAAATCATATAAAATCAAATTTTCTTCCTTAAAATTTTATCTATTTAACTTGAAAATTGATTTAATAAACTTTTCTCCAAAAATCTTTTTTATCAATTAAATTTTCATTATCAATTAAAACAATGACATTTAAAATTACATTATCCTTTTTTTGATTTCATAACTAAAAAAAACAACCTCCTTTTATTATGAAATATCCTTTATAACCAAAAAAAAAAATTTTTTTAAATTTGAAATTTCCTTTATATTTTTTTAAAAAATAAATAAAAAACCCCAAAAAAAAAAAAAAATCCTCAAAAAAAAAAAATAAAAAAATAAAAAAGAAAAAAAAATGCAACAACCAATCCAAAAAGTAAAAAATTCATATATAAAACCTTCAAAAAAAAAAAAAAAAAATTAGGGTCCAAACAATGCACGTTACAAAACAATGATGTGTAAACACTACAACACACCTCAAGGTTGTTCCTATGGTGAGAAATGTCAATTTGCTCATGGTCCTCAAGAATTAAGAACATATAATGCAAATTTATTTAATCAAGAAAATCCAATTGATATAACAAAAAATCAAAAAAATTTAATGAATTACAAAATAGTAAAATGTAAAAATTGGGAAAAAGATGGAAAATGTAAATATGGTGATCGATGTACTTTTGCTCATGGTGATAATGATTTAAGAAATAAAAATGATAATTTTTTTCAAATGCCAAATATGAATGTAATGTATCCTCCTTTTATGATGGATTATTCTATGATGAATAATTTAGGTATTATCAATCAATTTGATCCTAATCAAATTCAACAAATTAATCAATTAATGAGTGGACAAATTGATCCTAATCAATTAATGATGGGAATGAATATGAATGTTAATATGAATAGTAATAATGGGGATAATGGAATTATTGGGAATGGAAATAATGGAAATGTTAATCAGGAATAAATTATGTTTTTTTTTTTTTTTTTTTGGGTTTTTTCAGGGTTTTTTAATACTGAAAATAAGGTTTTTATATAAGGGTTTTTTTTTATTTTTTTTAAATTTATTTTTTTTTTAGGTTTTTGTATTTTTTTTATATTTGGGTTTTTTAAGGATTTTTTAGTAGGGGTTTTCTTTTATTATTTTTTTTAATATCATTTTCCATTTGTTATTATAATAATAATAACTAATAATTTATAATTATGGAAAGAATTAAAATTTTTTTATTTTATATTATTATTTTTTAATATTATTAATATTTTGAAAGATGAAATTTAATTAATATTATATGAATATAAAAATCATATATGATAATTTTAATATAATAAAACATAAAAAACATATTTTAAATATAAAAAAAAACACTTTTTAAAAATTTTTTTTATTTCAAAATATAATAAATTTAAAATTTAAATTTTTAAAAATTAATTTTACTCATCATCATTATCAGAATCATTTTTTTCTTCTTTTTTCCCTTTTTGAACTTTTTTCTTACTAGGTTTCTCTTCTTTTTTTTTCTTATCATAAACAGCTTTTTCATTTTCATATCTTTTTTTATCTTCCTCTGCTTTTTGAACATAAGGTTTTTTCTTTTCATCACTTAAAGCATTCCATTCTTCACTCATTTTTTTTACTATTTCTTTATTATTTAATTTTGGTAGTTCTTTTGTTATTGATTCTCTTCTTTCTTTTATATAAAAGAAATATGCTGAAATTGCTTTTTTTGGTGCATCTTTATCTTTCTTATTTTTCTTTGCTCCTTTTGCCATTTCTTTATTTTTATTTATTTAGATTTTTAATTTATCGAGTTATATATTTTGGAAATTTTTTGAGATATGGATTATTTTTTAGATTCTTGGATTTTTATTGGATAATTTTATTTTGTTTTTAAAAAATATTTTTTTCTAAACTTTTGAATTATGATTTCTTAAAATTTTTTATTTTTATTTTTTTTAGAAGTTTAGATGATTATTTTTTAAAGTTTAATTTTTAATAATTAATTATAATTTTAATAAATAATTTTTATTATTTATGTATATGTTTTTATTTTACTCAACTTTATCTTCTATTGATATAGATATTAAATCATTTTTTTCTATTTTATCTTCTTTTTTTTTATTAATATTATTATTATTATATATATCAATATTATCATTAATTTCATTATTTATTTTATTTTCTTTTTCTTTTTTATTTTCAATAATATTTTCCTTTTTAATATTTTGACTATTATCATTTTTATTATTATCTTCATAATTAACTTTTAATCTTTCTATAAATTCTTTTAATTTTGCAATTTTATTCATTTGTTTCTCTAAATTATGAAAAACTCTTTTAATAGGAGTTTTCTTTTCATTATAAAAAATACCAGCATATTCCAAAGCATCTTTCAATATAAAAACAATTAATCCTGTAGTCCCACAAATTTTAGAATAATAAGAAGGATAAATAGTATTTTTATAACTTTTAATCATCTTTTCTATTTTATCAATATTTTCATCATCAAAAACAAATTCTTTACTTTTCTCATATAAAAAATTACCTAATTCCCTTTTATCATTATATAACCAAAAACAAATTTCATTCCAAAATTTATTTTTATCATTAATTTTTAATAAATCATCCTTTTTTAATAATTGACATAATAATTTATATATATTTAATATTTCACATAATTTTCCTGATAATTCATCAATTTTAAAAATTTTATTATATAATTCATCATTTAATAATTCAATTGCTTTAATTGCTCCTCTTGTTAAATGAAATTCTGGATATTCTTTTTCTATTTCTTCTTTATTATTTTCCTTTATCTCATTCATTTCTTTTATTGTATTTTCCTCATTTAAATTATTTAATAAATTCTGTAAAAAATTTATATGATTTTGATTAAAAAATCTTTTATTTGATTTTATTAAATTAAAACTATCTATTTTATTACAAAAAGAAAATATATAATCTTTTATTTTATTATTCATTTTTTCAAAAAATGGTTTAATATTATGATTAATTATTAAAGTTTTTGGTTTTTTTTTCAATTTAATTATTTCAGAACCAGAAACACTTTTTTTATGAACTAATTTTTCTGTATTATTAATAGTATTTTCTACTTTTTTAATTTGTTCTTGTATATCATATAAATCTGCTTTAATTTCAATTGCTTTTTTATAACTTTTCATTGAACGAGATTTTATATTAATCATACTATTACTAGGATTTAAATTTTTTCTTATTTTATTATCTTTATTTTGATTTTTATTTAATAAACTTTTACTTTTATTATTTTTATTTTTTGAATATTTTTGATTATACATATTTTCAAATGATTTATTTAAAGTTTTTGCTCTTTGTTTATGTTTAGGAAAAAAAATTCTCTTAATATTTGTTTTTATATTTTTTGATGATATTTTTAATGAGTGTTTATTATTTGGAAAGAAATTATTTTCTGTTTTACTTCTTATTAAATTTCTTTTTTTTATCGATAAATTTTTTTCTTTTGATTTTAATTTTTTTTCTCTTGTAATGTTAACATTTATAATTAAATCATTTATAGTTTTATTAAATTGTTTAAATTGTTTTGATGTCATTGATAAATTATTTATTTGCTCTTTAGTTCTTTTTTCTAATTTTATTAATGAATTTTGGAAAGTTTTTAATAAAATATTTTTCAATGTTGTTTCTTTATCAATTAATTGCTCAGACATTTTATTAATTAAAACATTAAAATATATTATAAATTTAATAAATCAATTATTTTATCATTGATAATTCTGGGGGTAAATAAAATGGAAAAAGAGAATTTGTAAATATATTAAAATAATTTTAATTATTTTAGAGATGATTTGAATATTATAGATAGAAAAGATATTAAAAATTTTATGAAAAATGAAGCTTATAAAAAAGTAAATGGTAGATATTCATCATATATTCAATTTAATAAAGATAAAGTTAATAATAAATCTAGAAGACTAACAGATTATCCAAAAAGGAAAAAAAGTCGTTCATTGAATTTAATAAAAAATAATAAAGGAGTAAATTTTTTTAAAGAAAAAAGAAAAAGATTTGAATCATTTTCTTTAGGAAATAATATTAATACACATTTTCAAAACACTTATAATTTTGAAAATAAAATAACAGATATTTCAAATTCAAGTACTTTTAATTCATCAGGTATTGCAAAATTAAAAAATAATGATAATTATAATTTTAAATATAGTAATAATTTATTAGGAATATTAAGAAGAAAATCAATAAAACAAAATACAACAAATTATGAAAAATTTAAATATGAAAATAAATGTAATACAATTAATAATCAAGATATAAAAAGTGAAAGATTAAATTTTCCAAAATTAAATTCAAATTCATATTTATCATATATACCAAATTTAACTGAAAGAACAACAATTCAAAATTATAAAAATTTCTATCATTCAAGAAATATAAATAATAATAGCCCAGTTAAAATTTTAAGCATTGATGAAAATTATAATACATTAACAAAGACTGATGATTCAATAAAAACAAAAAGTAATTTATCACTTCAAAAAATTGCTTTAAAACCAAGAAGACAATCAATGGCACAAATAGAATCAAATTGTAAAAGAAATAAAACTTTTAAAACTAATATTCTTAATATAAAAAATTTATCAGCTGAATCAAAAGAACATATCTTTAATATAAAATATGATTCATATAGAAAAACAGTATCTTTTAAAAAAGATTCTTCAAATTTAAATGAAAATTCAAGTTCAAATTCAAATTCAGATTTTAAACATAATTGTTATATTCCAAATTTAAAAAAAAAAAAAAGAAAAGAAAAAAGTAAAAAAATGATAAGTAATAAAATAACAAAATATTTAAGTCAATTATCTAAAATTTCAGAAATTGATAATAATAATAATAATAATAGTAATTCAAATTTATATACTAAAAATAATTTTTCTTATAAAAAATCCATTACTATAAATATAAACAAAAATATTATTAATGAAGAAGAAAAACCAGAAAGAGCAAAAATAAGGCAAAAATCTTTTGAATATTCTACTAAAAAAATTATGAATTCATTATATGAAAAAGATTATTTTTCAAAAAATAAAAATACTATTCAAATTACAAGTGAAAGTGAAGATTCTGGTGCTTATCATGATTCTGAAGAAGAATTTGTTTTAAAACATGAAGAAAAAAAACATAATCATGAATTTATGTTAAAATATTTAGTCCCTCAACAATTAAATAAAAAACATTTATATAAAAAACAAAATAAATTATATTATTTTGAAGAAGAATTAAAAGATGATTTTAGACTTATAAATGGAAATTGTTTTGTATATAAAAATAATTTAATGGAATATTTTTTAAAAGAAAATAAAGATAAATTTAATAATAAATTAAAAGAAATATATAAACAAATAGAAAATAAATTAACATTTGAAATTCCTAATTCAATTTATATAAATCAAATAAAAAAAGATAAAAAAATTGAAAATAAAACTTCATATTTTGAAAAATATTTATTATATATATTAAAAAAAGAAATTCATTCAAATCACTTTTTTAATTATTCTTTCTCAAATGCATTTCTCTTAAATAAATATTTATCATTTGAAATAGATAGAATAATTTTTAAAGAAAAATATCTTGAAAATCATAAACCAAAATATATAGGAAAATTTTTAACTAATTTTGCAAATAATACTCCAAAATTATATAGAACATCAATTTTAGAAGTAGAAAGAAGAAGTATATCAATTTTAAATTCTTTAATTCCAAATTTAAATGAATTACCATCAACTGATTTTTATTTTCTTTTACATTTTTATCAATTTGATAATGAATATAATATTATTCCTGGTTTTTTTTCTGTTAAAATTGAAAATGTAAAATTAAGATTTGATTTTAATGGTTTTCCAATAAAAAATAAGAAAAATAAATATATAAAAAATAAAAAAATTGTTATATTAAATGATTTTAATGAATCAAACCAAAAAGAAAAAAGAAATAAAAATGAAAAATTTTTCTTAAAAAATGCATTACTTAAAAATAATTTTTATAATAGAAATCATAGAATTCAACATCGTCGTTCAACAATAGTAAAGTAAAATATAATATTTTATATAATATAAAATAATTAGTATTGAAAAATTAACCAAATTAAAAAATTCATATAATGACTTAAGACAAAGAATATATGGAAGAAAAAAAACAAAATTATCAACAAGTGGTTATCAAAATAAAGAACAAATGATATTAGAAGTAAATGAATTAAAACAAAAAATAATAGAATCATTAAACAATCAATATGATAAAATAATATTTTATGTTAAAGATAAAAATTTTTCAAGATTTAAAGAATTATATGAAAAATATAAAATTGAACCTGAAGTAAGAGATAAAGATGGAAATTCACTTTTAAGTTTAGCTGTACAAAGTAATAGTTTTCAAATTGTAAATTATTTATTAAATGCTGGTGCTAATCCAAATACAAAAAATAATAAAAATAATACTCCTTTACATTATGCTTTAACTTTTCATAATTATGAAATTGCTGATATTTTAATTAAGAGAGGTGCTAATGAAAAAGCTCTTAATAAATTAGGAGCTACTCCTTGGCAATGTTTAGATAGTGGATTATCTATTATTTGATTATAATATTGGTTTTTACAATTTAATTTTTTGGTAATGTATTTTTCTATTTTTAATAAGTGTAAAAAATTTCATGGAAATTAATATATTTTTTAATAGTTTGTATATTATAATAATAAAAAATTTTCTAATTTTTTCGTTTTTTAAATAAATTTTTTTCTTTTGAAATTTATTAAATAAGTTAAGAAATATAAAATTGTTTTATTGATGATTTTTATTTTATTTATAATATCTTCCCTTATTGTAATTATTATAATTTTTTTTATAATATCCACCTTCATTTTTATCTTTGGAAAATGGTTTAACATCCAAATCAACGTCATTTGGAATTTGTAAGAATTCTCTTAAACAATTATTAATATCATTAATATTATTTTTTTCATATGTTTTAAACCAAATTTGTAAAAAATTAAATTCTTTTCTTACACTTATTAAAACACCATTAATTTCATTTCTTATTTTTTCAGGGAAATCCCCACCAATTAATAATAATATAATTTCTTCCCATACTAAAGATGAATTTTCCTTTTTTAACTTTATTGAAATTCTACCTCCTTTTTTATTTGAATCATCTTCCCATAATGGTTTAATATTATATTTAAATAATTGAAATTCAATTCCATTTTTAAGTGATTCTGGTTTTTTCATATGTTGAAATATTTTCCAAAAATCTTCAACAGTTTCAAAATCTGCAATTTTTTTCACTGTATTTTCATATTGTAAATTCCTAAAAAGAGAATTATCAAAAATTCTATAATAAAAAGAAAATTTCTCATCTAAATCCAATTTACTTTCCATAAAAAAAAATTAAAAAAAATAATTAAGAAAAATAATCAAAAATAAATAATAAAAAATATAATTTTTAAACATATCTATAATTAGGATTAAATTTCCCTTGAGCTCTAGTATAATCATTAACATCAACAATAGAACAAGGAATCCTATAAGCACCAGGACCAGGTGATTGACTAACTGAATAAGATAATCTATTTGAAGTTCCAAATTTAAATCCTCCTTTTTTTATTTTAGTCCTTACTTTATATGTTCCAGGTCCAGGAACATTTTTTTTCCTTTCTTTCTTTATTTCATCTCCTCTAGTTGAAGTTCCTATTTTCCATGATGGATAATTTCTTTTAACATAATTCATTTTATTATTATTATATGAATTTGGTCCTGGTGTTTCATTATAATTTTTTAATTTTTTTTCTTTTCCTGTTATTGAAATTTTTATATTTTTACTATTTGATTTTGGGTAATAAATTGGACCAGGACTTCTTTCTTTTTCTTCTGTGTTAATTGGTTTAAATACCATTGTGTATTTTGGTGAGGATGATTGATTTTTTATATTGTAATTTCCTGGACCTGGGTTATTATTTTTTAATATGAAATCACTTCGATTTGATGTTCCTATTGAATATGATGGAAGAGTGTTTTGGTTGTATTTGTTTTTATAGGAACCTGGTCCTGGTGTGTCTGTTGTGTCTTTTAATGGGGCTGGTTTTCCTTTTATACTATATGCTGGGGCATGGTCAAAATTCATTTTTTTTTATTTATTTTTATTTATTTTTTTTATTATGCTAATAAAAATAAAAATAAAAAAATATTTTTACTTTTTCCATAACTCATTATTAAATATTTATTACTTTTAATAAATAAAAATAAAATTCTTATTAATTTAAAAAATATAATCTAAACAAAATTTTAAATTTTAATGTGAGCATAATTCAATCATTAATTTCCTATAATCCCCACCAATATCTTTTTTAATATCTTCAATCATATCTTTCCCATACAATTGTTTATAATATTGTTTAATTTGTGGCATATCAATTTCATCTCTAGTAATAAGAACTCTAATTAAAAGATGATCATTAGTTCCAAAACCTTTAATAGCATCTTTAACTCTAGTAGCAAAATATTCACTAGGACTAATAGTAGCATAAACAATACTTGTTAAACACTTTTTAGTATTTCCAGAAAATTCCTTTTTAATAGCATCTAAAATAGTATGACCTGAAATTTTATTATATTCTCTAGCAATACAAGCAATTTCAGCAGGAGAAGAATTAGTAAAAATTTTATTAAAAACAGAAGAATCAGTTCCCCATTTTCCTTCTCCAGCATCAAATAATTCTTTAGCTTGAACAGCACATTCAGCTTGATTAGGATTATTATTTTCACTTCTTCTACATTGTAAAATAGAAATTAACAATCTTTGTAAATCACCACTAGTTTCTGATTTAATAGCACTTTCTAAATCTTTTTTATATTTTTCTTTATATTTTTCTTTTATTTTTTGAAGCATCCAATTAGGTCTTGATGTAATAATTTCAATTAATGAATCTTCATCAGTTCCCATTCCTTTCATTGCTTTTTTTAATGAATCACAATCATATTCTATTGGTTCTGTAAATAATGCTACCATTGCATCTTCTAATTTACCACGAAGTTCACTTTTTAAATCAGATATTAAATCACGACCAAATGATGTTTTGTATGCTTCTTTTATTTGCATTCTTTGTTGATTTGTACGATTTGCTACTATTTTTATTAAGGCATCTTCATCTGTTCCGAAACCTTTCATTGCATTACGAAGGGCATCTGCATCTTGTTGGGCCGACATTTTTTTTTATTATATTCGTTTTTTTATTTGAGATATTTATATTGAAATTTGCAATTCTTATTTTTTCTCTTTGTTCTTTTTTTTAGGTTTTTTTCCTTAATAATATTAGAATTTTAATTATATAAGGTAAATTATTATATTATAATGATATAGATAATGTTATTGAAAATAAATCAAACTAATTATATATAATATATTATAATATATTTATAATTTTTTTTTTGAGAATTAAGAATAATTAATATATTCATCATTATATATTATTTATTTAAAATAAAAAAAAAATTATTTTATTTAATTAATTATTCTTCACTAAAAGCCAAATAACAAACAAAATTATGTTCAATCTTTGTTGAGCAAATTCCAATTGATTTCATTTTAGGATTTAAAATATCTTTTCTTTTTCCACCTTTATCTTTATAATCATCAACAATCATTAAAATAAAACTTGTTAAAGGATCTTTAATATTATCTTTCCAAAAAGTTGTAATTTGAATTCCTTTTTTTGTTAAATTTCTTATATTATTTATAAAATAGTTTTTATCTTTTATTTCTTCTAATGTAGTAGGAAGAGGAATATTTAATTTTGGATTATAAATTAATTTTTTCATTGGTATTGTTTCTTTTAAAATTGTAATTGCTTCATCAAATGCAGGTTCACCAGTCATTAAAGAAACTTTGACTTTTGATTTATATTTAATATTATTATTTTCTTTAATTATATATTTTTTTGAATCTTCTATCATTTTAATAAAATTTTGTGGGTTTTCTCTTATTAAATTTATATTTTTAAATAATTCTTGACTAAATTCATCTTTAGGTAATAATTCATCTTTTTCTGTTTTAGTTATATTCTCATTTTCAAATTTATTTTTTTCTTCTATTAATTCATTTTTTTTTTCTTCAATTGTTGGTTCATTATTATCTTTTATTTTTTCATTTTCAAATTCATTTTTTTTTTCTGTTGTGTCATTGTTTTCATTTTTTTTTTCATTTTCTTCTAATTCATTTTCTTCTTTAACCAATTCATTTTTTTTGTTTTTTATTTCATCATCTTCTAATTCATTTTGTTCTTCTTCTAATTCATTTTTTTTTTTTCTTAATTCATTTTCTTCATTTTTATTATCTTCTTCCAATTCATTTTGTTTTTCATCCAATTCATTTTTTCCTTCATTATAATTATTAATTAATTTCCCTTCATCTCCTATATTATTATCAATTTTATTTTCTTCATAATTAATATGATTCCCTTCATTATTATTATTATTAAAATTTTCTTCTTGATTATTTTCAATAATTATATTTTCTTGTATATTAGTTTGAGGTTCGTGAATAATTATATTTGAACTCCCAGATATAAAATTAGTAATTTTTGTTATTGAAGGTTTTTCAATTATTGCTTCTTCTTGCATTTTATTCTTTTTTATTGTAGTTTCAATTCCTTTATCATCTTCATTTAAATTTGATTTCAAACACATTGCTCCCATTTTTATTTAATTTTAATATTCATTACTTCATTTTTACTATTTTAATATATAAATTTCAATTAAAAAAATATAAAATTGATTATAAATATTTTTTAAATAAATTTTATTCTTTTATAAAAAATATTCTCATATAAAAAAAACCCAATAAAATATATTATTTTTTTTCCTCACTTTTAACTTCAATTTTCTTTTTTTCAATCCTATAAAAAGTAATTTCATGTCTCTTAAAATATTTCCTATTTTCAATATCAACAAGAACTAAACTAACCATATAAGTAACACTTAATCTATTATTAGCATTTTCAATACTAGGAGTAAAATCATAAGGTCTAAGATAAAATCTAATAGGAATAATTTCATTTTTAATAGGACCACCATCCATAATTTCATAAGCAATAATAACTTGACTAATAGGTTCAACACCTTGAACATTATAAGTTTCCTTTTTCATAATTTGAACTTCCATTGATGTTAATCTAATAGATACTTTTTTAAATGTTACTCTTCCTACTAAAACTCCTTTAATATCATATTTCCTTGCATCAATTTCTAAAACTAATTGAAGCCAATCTTCAATTCCTACTTCTAATTTAATTGGTAAATTATCTTCTCCTAAAATTGTTTCTGGTTGGAAATTATATACTGCAAATTCTTGGTCATATGTTAAAGAACGAAATGAAGTATCTATTGTAAGACGAAGTAAATACATTATATTTCTTAATTTTCCTCTATAGGTTTCATATTGTTTTTGTACTGAGGTAAATTTAAATGTATATGTATTTGTTTCTTTTGATAAAATTTGCATTGATTCTAATTCAGATGTTAATGATATGAATTTTAATGAATCAGATGGATCGTTTATACTTTGGATTACTCCTAAAAGTTCAATTTTTATTCCTTTGTGTTCGAAGGTTTTTCCTTGTGGGATTTTTACTAATACTCTACCAGATACATCTTCTTTGTCATACATAAGAGGAAGACGAGTTATTTGACCATTTAATTCATATATTTTTGCTCTTTTTCTACCTTCCACTTCATCTATTATTATATCTACTTCGGGTTTTGTAAATAAACCTGAAAACATTTTTAAAATAAAATATTTTTTTTTTTGATTATTCAACTAATTAATATTTTTATTATTAATAATAATTAAAAAAAATTAAATAAAATCTATTCATTTAAAATGATAATTCTTTCAATATTATTTATTTAAATATTTAAATATCAAAAAAATAGGAATAAGGAAATGTATAAAAAACATCTTACATCATTCCACCCATTCCCATATTCATATTATTCATTCCCATATTCATATTATTCATTCCCATATTCATATTATTCATTCCCATATTCATATTATTCATCCCCATATTCATATTATTCATTCCCATACCTTGATTAGAATTCATTCCCATACCACCTTGATAAACCATAAGTGAATTACTATTCATCATCATATCCATATTTAAACCTTGATTACTTTGTTCTTCTTTTTCTTTCTTTTCCTTCTCATCTTTAATATCAGCTTTCATTTGCATATGATCCATTCTCTTAGTTAAATCTCTTACAGTTTGAATCATAAATGGCATAACAAATTCCATCATATTATGTCTCCATGCTAATTCCATAGCAACATCAGGTTTTACAAATTCATAACATGTATATAAACAAGCAGCGAAACTTTCTTTATCACCCATTTTAGCAAAGAATCTTAATAATTCATCTACTAATTCTGGTTTTTGACTTTCTAAAGCTGAGTCAATTGCATCTTTGTAAAATTCTAATTTTTTTGATATTTCTATTGATTCATTATATTTTTTATTTGCTCTATATACTAATGCTGATATTCTTTTGAATTCTAATAAAGGATGATTTTCTATTTTTTTTGCTAAGGGGATTTGATCAAATGATGAGTATTCTAATATTGAATTTTTAAGTGATTCTGGATCTTCTTCTTCAACGTAAATTTCATTTAATGCTTCATTAACATCGAAATTATTATTTGATTGAACACTTTTTAAAAATGGTACTGCAAGATATAATGCATTTAATTGTCTTAATTCTGCAACTGTTGTTGATAAATCTACTTTAGGTGCTATTACTTTTAACATATCATTTAATAATTGAGGTTGTTCTTCTACATAAAATCTAATTGATTTATTGTATAAATTTGAATTTGTAACCTTTGATAATGTTTGACAGAATAAATCATGTTTCCAACATAAAGGTGAATGTTCCATCATTGTAATTAATGCATTATCAAATCCATTATAATGACTATAAAGGAAAACAACTTCCTCCCATAAATAATTGTCTTCACATATTCTAATAACTTTTGGTACATTCATATTTTGATAATAATTTCTGCAATGATCCATTAATTTTTCTGGTAAATATTTAGCATATAAAATACCTAATTCAGTAATAATGTGATTTCTCTCTCCTACTAAATTACTTTCAAAAAGTGATATTAATTCACTATAAGCTCCATATTTTTCATATTCTTTAATTACTTCATCTACAATATCAGCAATTTGAATTACATTATTTCCTGCTTGAGCAGCTAATTTAAATTCACCTGCTTTAACACAAGCAAAACAAACTTCTTTCCAACATTTTTGAGTATTTGATTTTTTAGCAGCAATAAGTGCTTGAGTATAATTTTTTAAATTAACATAACATGAAGCTAATCTTGCATTATTACCTAAATGTTCATAAATAATTTTTGCTGGTTCATAGAATTTTTCATCATATAATCTATCACCAATAATATTTAAATCATTAATATTACTTTGACCTAATAAGGTTTCTAATTCAGCTAATTTATTACATCTTGATAATGAATATACTAATTCACAATCAATAAATTTATCTTTTTTAATAGCACGAGCCATAGTTAAGAATTTAATCAATTCTTCGAATTTTCCTTGTCTTTCAGCAGCATTAATAACATCAGCATACATTTCAGGATCATTTGCTTTAATAAATGCATCAATTGCTTCATCAATTTGATCTTGATTTAAAAGTGCTCTACCTATTTTACCCCAAACTTCTGGTGTGTTAATTTTTTCTGCATAAATTGAAGCACGTTTCAAATCATTAATATATTTAATTAAAACATCAATTGCTAATGATGGTTCTTTAGTTTTTTGATCATAAATATAAAATGCTTCTTCATATAAACCATTTTCAATACATTTAATAGCTATATCACCACCATCATATTCATCTAATCTACTTAAAAATGCTTTTACTTTAGAACCATCTGTTGTAATTGCAGTTAAAATAAGTAAATTTTGAAGTGATTTATTCTTTGAAAATTCATTATTATGTAAAACTAATTTTTCAAGTAAATCCATTAAATCAGCTTGTAAACCAGCTTCAATAAAAGCTTTAACAGTAACAGAAACTTCATCAGGATTTCTAGTATTAGGAAGAATAACTTGAATAACTTGATCAGTAACAGCTTTTTTATGTTCATTTTCATTTGTTAAAACTTTCTTCCATAAATCAGGATTTAAACTTTCAACAAGATATTGTGCTTGAGCTCTATACATAGCATTTTTATTAGTTAAAGCAATTAATTCATCATCACAAGTACCACCTGCTTTCTTATAAGCTAATAAAGCTAATTGAGGATCTCTATCTTCACAATATTGACCAACTACTTTAGGATCATAATATTTATTATTCATTAAATAATCTTTTGCATTATTATTTGTTTCTACATATATCATTGCAAGTGCATTATGTAATGCTGGTGTTGGATTACCTTCATCAGCTCTGTCTTCTAAGAATTTTTGAATAAGTTTTAATTTGTGTCTTTTTAATACTTCATCTACTAAAGGTTCTATTGGACATGAACCACGTACTGTGTTTAATATTTGCTTTATATAATTTTCATCGCATTCTTCATCAAGTAATGTTCCTATTATACGAGGACATGATTGTGGTCTTAATGTAAAGACGTAATTTTCTAGGAATTTTGTTAATTTGTTTTTATATAAGTATTTTGTTAATTGTTCAATGTAATCATGTTTATCACATAAAATAATTAATGGTCTTGGATCTACTAATTTTTTCTCTAAGAAAAATTCTAAAACTTTTTGTGGATCATATGTATCAAAATCTTTTACAATTCTACATACTTCTTGGAAATTATTAGTAATTACACCAGCACAAATATATTTATACATTATTTCAGGATCATTAACTTGAGAAATGATTCTATTTAAAAACATATATAAACCATTATAATTACCATATGATTCGAATAATTTAACAAGTTCACTTAATGGAATTCTTTGTGAATATCTTACAGCAGATTCAATAACAACATTTAAATTTTGAATAGGATTCAAATGTAATAATTCATGTAAGCAAATTAAGCAATTTTCTGGTGTTAATCTACCTAAATAATTAACTAAATATTCTGGATTAATCATATTTGCTCTAGCAATAATTCTTTTAATATCATTAATATCTGTATAATTTTCAAGACAAACTTGATATAATCCCATTTTTTCACAAATTTCAGCAATTTTTTTCTTATCATAATGAGTAAAAACATTAGATTCTAAAATCATAGATGCTGCTTTAGTATTTTCATATAAATTCAATTCTAAAATTTTAGTTTGTAAATAAGCATCTTCTGGTAAATTACCTTTTAAATATTCAACCATAAATGAAGTCAATTCTTGTATTTTTTGTCTACTTTGGAAAATTTCTACAATTTGATTAACATCAATTAATTTAGTTCCAGTATTTCTATTACAAATTAATTTACATAAATTAGCAGCAGCTTGTGGATTAGTATTAACAATATTTTTAAGTAAAGATACCCAATCAGGAGAATAATTATTTTGATTACAATAAGGTAAAATTTTATCAACTTGACCAGCAGCAGCAAAAGCTTCAATAATTTTTTCATGAGCAGAAGAACTTCCACTAGCCATTAAAATTTTAAGTGATAATTGTTGATCAACTCCTTTAACAAGTTCGCTTAATTCTTCAGAACAAGTAAATTTATTTTCATTAAACCATTTATTAAGTAAATCAGTTCTATTTTGAGCAACTAAAGGTCTACTCATTTCAACAGATTCAATTTTATTTAATTTTCCATTTTCCATCATAGTTTGGAAATATATTAAAATAGGTTGTGGATTTCCTTGTAAACTTTTAAATGTATTAATAGTATTAATATTCCTTAATGTATCACCTGGAGTTTCTCTTGCAATTTTAGCAGCTTCTACATAATTACCTTGTTGCATATAAGTTTGGAAAGCTTGCATGAAAATATTCTCAGCACCAGGTAAATTATATCTTCCTGCCATTTTAGTTACTAATTCCATAATACCATTAACACCTTTACAGAAATTCATAACAAAAGGTATGAAATTATTTCTATCAATATCAACACCTAAAACTTTACCTGATTTATTAATATATAACATTCCACCAGTATTAGTATTTTTAGCACTGAATAAAAGTGAATCTTCTGATATTTTACATCTAAAAATTAAAACTCCTTTTGATACTTCATAAACATATAAATTACCTGAATTTGTAGCAAGGAATAAAACACCATAATTTTCTACAAAATCCATTAAAACTGGAAAATCATTATCAGCAGTCATAGCAACATCAGCAGAGACTTTAACTCTTTTATTAGGAGAAATATCAGTAACAATAATTTTATATTGATTGGCATTAACTTTTTTATCAACAAAACTTAATAAATTACTAGGAGTATCATCAATACATTTAACATTACCAAAACAAGGACAAAAACCTTCAATAGGTTGAGAAGCATTTTGTTGTGTATTAAATAATTGAATATAACCAACAACCATATTTTGTCCTTGATTATTTCTCATAGCAGAAATACCAGCAAGAGTAAACCATTGTAAATTATCAGAAGCTTTTAATCTCATAACAAAAACATTAGAATTAGCTAAATTACCTTGTCTATCAAAAATTTTCCTGGCAGGTGAATTCATATCATCAATACTTAATAAAAAAACAGAAGTAGGTGAAACTAAACCAATAATAGAATTATTAATCCAAGTCCAGAAAGTAACATCAAAATTAACAGTAATATCTTTTAATTTTGATTTTGAATCTAAATCATAAACTTGAATCATTAATGAATTATTATTTTTAGCACGAACTGCCATAACATTTCTTGTTGGATGCATCATTACACCTTCTGCTGTTATTTTTCTTTTTGAAAATTCAAAATTTTTTCCTACTTCACATACTATTACGTTTGCGTTACCTTGTTGATCTACTTCTTTTGCACAGATAAATTTATCTGATTCAAATGCTAAGACACCATGTTTTATTAAGGATGAATCGAAACCATGCTGTTGGAGCATTGTTATTTCTTTCATTTGAACTGGGAGTTGTTGAGACATTTTTTAAATGGGTTATTTTTTTTAAATGGATATTTATATTATTTTTTATTTTTTTTTATTATTAATTTTTTTTTGAAAATTATTTTTTTATTATATATTTTTATTATATATTTAAGTTTATAATTTATTATAAATTAAATTATATTTATTTAATTAAAAAATCCCTTTATTAAAAAGAAAAAATTTTTGCTATCATAAAAATAAAAAAATATATTTATATACTCTATACAATTATCAAAGTAATAAAAAAAACTATTTCATTTTTTTTCTTCTAACTCTTTTTTTTTATTCATCTCTTCACTTAACTCATTCCATTTCCTTAAATTAATTTTCATATTATCAGTATAATAACTCATTTCAGGAAGAAAATTAACTAAAATATCAAAAGAAGGAATAATAATCCCTTTAATAAATCCAACTTGATTTCTTCCAATATCAATATTACTTCTATCATAAAGAAAATTAACACTAAAACCTTTTTCTTTTTCTTCATCACCTTGTCTCCAAAATTCTTGTGTTAATAAAGTACTCCATTTATAAGTAATTTCAAATAATTTTGTACTATGACTAATATCACCAATATGAATTAAATAATTTAAAACTTCTTGTTGTTCATTAAATAAATTATTTCCAGCATCATTTACAATTTTATCTGAATTAATTCCATTTTTAATATTTTTATTTTCAATTCTACTTTTCATTAAAGCAATAATTCTACTATGATAAAACATATCTGTTGATAAAATTAAATCAATTATTCTTTTTCTAACATAAGAAAAATCATTTTTTGAAATATTTCTAAAAATATTTAAATTATCATTTTTTAATAATTTAAATGTAACACAAATATGATAATTTTCAAGAATACTTTTATCATTATAAGTAATTGCTAAATCAGTATACATTTTAATTTGATATTCATTATTATATCCTTTATGACCAACATCATGACAAACTCCAGCAACTAATAAACTAATTATATCTAATTTATTTAAAAATAAATAATCAATTGCATTTGATTTTGAAATATAAATAAATAATGTTTGTAACATATCAATTGCATGTTTTTCTGTATGATAAATTGCTATTTTTGTATAATGTTCTTGTAATTCTTTCAAAAAATTAAATAATGTCATTGGATCTGAATAAAATATTATGTCATATTTTTGTAATAAAATTTGAGAAGCTAATGTAAATGGATTTATATTTTTATTTTTTTCATAGAAATCAAATATGTTAAATTCAAATGAGAATAAATCATTTTCTATATAATGCATTTCGTATTCATTTATGTTTTTTAATATTGGGATTGATGATGAAAATGAAACTAATTTTTTTGGAGATTTTGGATTTATAATTTTACTTGATCTTTTTTTTGTGTTTTTAAGAGATTTTTTCTTTTCTATATCATTATTTTTAATTGATTTTTTTTTTAATATTTCATTATTATTCATAAATGATTTTCTTCTTTTATTTTCAATTTTTTCATTTAAAAAATTTTGTTTTCCATGATGATTATTTACAAATGTTCTTCTTCTTTGAATTTCATTATTTTTATCTAATTTTGATTTTTGAATTATATTTATTTTTTTAATAGAATCATCTTCTTCAGCAGATTTATTATTATCAATATTATTATTTTCTTCTATATCATCATCATTAAATTGAAAAATTTTCTCACTATCATCATCACTTTTATTATTTGAAAAAGAACTATCACTTGATATTGAATAAACTTTTTTTTTAAATTGAGATAAAATATGAGAAATATTATTTCTTACATTATCAGAAGAATGATAATCAACAGTTTGACTTCTTCTATTAATATTTGGATTAAAAATATCTTTTTGAGAATACATATTTAAAAATCCTAAAACTAATTTTAAATCTTTTGTGTTTTCTTTTTCAAAATTAGTTTTATTTAATACTTCATATGAATATAATTTTTGATTTATTATTATATTAAGTACCCAATTTACTTCTTCAGATAAAGGATTATTTTCACCTAAAAAATTTATAACTTTTTTTAATATTTTTATCGCTTTTTCATATGGAGTTATTAAAACTTTTTCAATTTCTAAATCTTCATTTGATTTTGATTGAAGCATAATTTTAAAATATTTTTTATTTTATTTTATTAAAATAACTTTTCATATAATTTTTATTTAAAATTAACGTTTAAATAAAATAATATTGAATATTAAAAATTACTTATTTGTTCAAAATATAAATTTAAAAAAAAATGAAAAATGATGAAAATAATGATAATAAATTAAAACCAAGATCATTCTCATCAAATCAAAATAAAAAAAATGATAATAAGTATAAATAAATATTTAATTTTAATAATATTAATTCATTTAGTATATCATTACCACTTTTATTAAAAGATTTTAGAAAAATAAAAGCAACTTCAAAAAAAAGACAAATAAAAACAGCTAATTCAATTTCAGAAGAATATATCACAGAAGAAAATCAAAATTTAAAAAAATCTCTTTCAAAAATACAAAATGATTTAGCAAGATCACAGAATAATATTGAGAATTTAAAATCGGAATTAATAAAAAAAAATCAAATTATAGATTCATTAGAAAATAAAAATAATGAAGAAGATTTTAATATTGAAATATTAAATAATAGATATAATAAAATACAAAAAGATTTTGAAAAAAAACAAAATGAATTAAATGAATTAAAAAAATCTCAAAAAATTCCAAAATATAATGAATTAATAATACAAAATAAATTATTAAATGAACAATGTAATAAACTAAATTATTTATATTTAAATACTCAAGAAAAATTACTTCAATATGAAGGAGGAATAAAAGAATTAGTAAGATTAAAAGAAAATGTTTCAAAACAAGATTTTATGATATTAAATTTTCAAGAAAATTATACTAAGGCACAAAAAGAAATTATGAGTAAAAATAAAGAAATTCAAAAATTAATAAAAAATTTACATGAAAAACAAGAAATTATTTCAGTTTTAAATAAAAAATTAGAAAATCAATATCAATTAAATGAAAGATTATTAAAAGAAACTGAAAATATAAATAATACAAAACAATATATTGAAATGAAAAAAGATTTAGAAACTAAATTATCATATGCAAAAAATGATTCAATTTATTATAAAGATGAAGTAGAGAGAAAAAATGAAGAAATAAAAGAAATAAAAAAAAAATTAAATTTATATGAACCAAAACAAAATAATAAAGAAATGTTAATGAGTCAAATTTATGAATTAAAAAATAAATTAAGTAATGAAAAAGAAAAGAATTTATTTTTAACAGAAAAAATAAAAAATTTTGAAAAAATGAAATATAATAATCCAAGATATGGAGAAGAAAATTATCATCATAAATCAAATATAAATCAAAGGTATATGAAAAATAATATGTCAAAAAAATCAACAATTGATGAAGAAGATGAAGATTGTGATATTATGTCTGAATATTCTTTAAACGAATTTATTTATATATTAACAAAATGTTTTGAATCAAAACAAATTGATTTAACTACGATTGAATCTAAAATCTTTACAAATGAGGTTTTTAATTTATTTAATTCAAAAGAAAATTATCGAAATTTTATTTTGAAAATTGCTAGTAATTTATGTATGCTTTTAAATATGTAAAAATTTATTTTTTTTATATAATTTTATAGAAGGAAATCAAAAGATCAATTAGATGTTTTATCATTTTTAAGAACTTTTGTATTAAATAATGTAGTTGAACAAAAATTATCAATTGATCAATTTAAACAAAATTTTCTTAATTTATTTCAAGATATTATATTATATAATAATAATCAAGAAGAAACATTTAATAAAAGATTAGTTAAATTCTTTAATAATAAAAAAAAAGGTTTATTTGAAGAATTTCAATTTTTTGATGAAAATGGTACTGGGATAATATCTTTTGTTATTCTTAAAAAAATAATAAGTCATTTACAAATTAATATTAAAAATGATTTATTGGAATATTTAATTTTTATGATGAAAAAAACAAATAATTCAATTGGTTTAAAACAATTAGATTATTCTAATTTTTTAGAATTAATTAATAATAATAAATATACACAAGAAGAATTAGAATCATATAAAGATGATGATGAGTCAATTATTGAAATTAAAAATGAAGATTATATTAAAATTGTAAATGATATAATACAAAAAATGCAAAATTATTTAAGTAGTAATAAACAAAATTTGGATTTTTTTTTTAAAAAGTTTGTTATTGATAATAAATCAATTGATTTAGGGAAAATTGTTGATATTCTTAAATCAGATTTTAAAATAGAATTAAATCAAATTGAAATATTTTGTTTATATTCAAAATATAAAATTGAAAATGAAGAAAATAATAATACAAATGATGAAATTATCAATTACCAAAAATTAAAAAAAGATATTGAAGATAAAAAAGAAAATAATATAATTTTTGAAATATCAAATCCAATAAATGAAATAATTGGAAAAGACGAAAAAAAAAATAATTCTTTTATTCAATTATTTAGTCAAGGAATTAAAAAAAAAAAACATAATATTGAAAGAGCTTTTTTTACTTTTCATGGTAAAATGACTTTAAAAAAATTAAATGATAATAATTATGAAAGATATCTTGATTTAGAAACATTTAAAATAATGTTAAAGAGTTATGGTATTAATGTTAATAATGAACTATTAAATAACTTTTTATTAAATACTGAAAATATTTTTGAAAATGGAAAAATAAATATAGATAATTTTATTAAATTGTTTGATAATGAAATAAAAGAAAATATACCAAATGATTATCTTGATTTTGATGAGTAAGATATATTTTATTAACTTTATTTAGAGAATATAATGAATCAGAAAGTTTTAGAGAAATAGAAAAAGTAATACAAGATGATTAATAAAAATAATTTAAATATATATATTTATTATAAATATTTTTTTTTTGTAATAAAAACAAATAAAACAAATAAGTATTTTATATTGAAATTATTAAAAATATTTATCATAAAACTTTAATATTAAAATATATATAAAATTAAATTTTAAAATGTGTTAAATTTTTCTAAAGAACATAACATAAGGTCTTAAATTATGAATAGTTTCATTTCCAACAGAAATTACTTTAGAATCATCTAAATAATACCAATTTTTTGTTTCATTATCTTTACAATAACAAATATAATGTCCTTCATTTGCTTGATTCCCTTTATGAACAATTAAACCAATTAATTCATATTTAAAATTTTCATTTTGTAAAAAAGGAGAAAAATAACTTTTTTTAATATCTAATACTTCATCAAAAATTAAAGGATCTCTAATTTTAATAATTTGAAATATTTTTTTATCATAATAAAATCCTTTAACTCTTATAATAAGAATATTAGGAAGTTTTTCTATAAAAGTTTGAGTATATTTTTCACTATCTTCAATTTTTTTTCTTGAAAAAAATATATCTAACATACCATTTAAAGTCTTTGATTCTACATTTAATCCTAAAATAAAAAAAGGCTCAATTTGACAATTTGAAATTGATTTTCCTTTTTCTGAAATATCTTGTTTTATTATTCCTTGAAATATTTTTCCTAATTCTGAAATTTCAAAATGTTCTATTGAATTTATTTGTTTCATTCTTTTTCCTCCTTTTTTTACTTCTTCCCATTCTCCTTCATCATTATTATTATTACTTAATAAATTATTTTTATTATTAAATAAATCTTTATATTTAGATTCAATTTTAATCATTTCTAAATTTAAATTATCTAAAAGAAAAACTAAAAATTCATGAGCATCATTTTGATTTCCTGTTTGATCAAATCTATAAACAATTTCTTTTAAAAAATTTGATGCTATTGATGTATTTTTAACTAATAAATTATATTTAATAATATAATAATTTACTTTTGTAATTTCTTATTATTTCTTGTAATCTTGATAATATTGGATAGTCTAACATTAAATTATCATCATTTTCTATTATTTTATACATTTTATTTATAATTTGTAAAAATTCATTTATTGATGTTAATATTTGTATTACTACATTTGAATAACATGAATTACCAAAATTTTTTAATCCTTTAAAATTATTATTATATGAAATATTATTTTGAATATTATTAAAATTTGGTTTTGTCTTTTTTCCCTTTTTCTTTTTATCATTATCTATTTCATTAAATAAATCTTTTAAATTATTAACTTTATTTTTTCCTTTTTTATCCATTTTAAAATTTAATATTTTAAAAATAAAATTCAATTATTTATAATAAAAAAATGGAATATTTTGAAAGTACACCTTATATTTTGAATCAAAAATTAGATTTTTTAAAAAGAGAAAATAAACCATCATTAAATGATTATTATCAAACATATGATAATTTAAATACAACTTTACCAGATATGAAATATCATTTTTCATATTTGAAAAAACAAGTTAAAGGATTAAATGATTCTTTAAATACATCATTTTTTGGAAATTTTTCAACAAATTCAACAATCATGAATAATACTTATAATCAAAGTTTTTTTACAATGCCAAATAATAATTTTTCATATCAAGTTAGATATAATGAAAATAATAATATTCCTAATTATCAAAATAATTATAATTATAATTCAAGTCAAATTAATTCTAATTATATTAATAATAATATGAATAATTTTAATAATTTAAATAATCAATTTAATTCAAATAATAATTTTCAACATCCTATTTTAAATAATTTTTCATATCAAATGAAATCTACTTTAAATAATGAAAATAATAATTTTTCTCCTTCTTCAGTTGGTGGAATTATTAGTAATGATTTAGAAAAAGGAGTTCAAGAAAGAAATTTAATATTAGATAAATATGAAGAATTATTTAAAGAAGGTTATAATAAATTAACTAATTTAAAAAATGAAAATTCAGCATTAAAACAAAATTTAAATAAATTTAATAAAGATTATCCTAAATCAAATGAAGAAAATGAAGATGAAGAAAAAGAAAATGATAATGATAATAATAATGAAATAAATCAAATGAATGAAATTCAAACTGCATTAAAAAATAAAAATATTCAAAATTTTCCTCAAAAGGAAGTTAAAATTGATTGGGTTGAATTAAAAAATATAAATGATGAAATAAATAATTTAAGAAAAGAGAATTTAAAAAATCAAGAAAAATATGAAATTAAACTTAATGAATTAAAAAATAAAATTGATCAATTAGAAATTAGAATTGAAAGTCAAAATCATTAAAATAATTTTTATTAATCTTATTATATATTTATTATTTTTATTTAAACACAATTCTTTTTTGTTGAGTAAAATAAAAATAAAGAAATATTTAATAAAAATTAAATATTTATTTAAATTAAATTTACATATTATTAAAAATATTAATTAGCATATTTCATTGCTCTTCTAATTCCTAATTCAATTCCAATAAAAAATGAAAGAATTGAAGAAAACACACTCAAAATTTCACAAATATTATAATTTTTAATATATGGTTTAATAAATTGATCAATATTATTATCCAAACAATTTTTTTTTTCATATAAATCATACTTTATATTATTATGAAATTTAATAGATGAAAAAAACATTGCACAAGTTATAAATTCTATAATTGAAACAATCATTAATAACGGTTTAACATAATTAGGTAATGTTTCTTTACCATTATTATTTTTTATATAAGAAACAATAAATTTTTCTAAGAATAATAAAATTAAAATAACTTGAGAAATTAATCCAACAATTAACCATTTTTTCGCATATTTAATATTTAAAATAAAATCATCATTTTCTTCTTTTATTATTTCAAATGAATTATTAAATTTACAATTAGGATTACTTTTATTTAACCCATAATATATTTTACCATATAATGTAATAGTTTCATTTCCATTATAATCACTTTTATTATTTTCTTTAATGAGGGATGATAAATTCATAGAAAGAATTTCAAATGAATTTGGATCAAGTGTAGTATTTTTACATTTATTATTAATATTAAGTTCATTACATTTTGGATCTAAATAAGGTTTATGTATATTGAAAAGATAAGAAGAAAAAATATAAATTTTTCCCAATGAATTATTATAATATAAATATTTCGTTAAATATTTATTTTCATCCAATTTATCTGAAATTTTAATTGTATTATTTAATGTATCAATTGTAAGATTTGAATCGTTATTTATAGAATTTTCTATTATTGTTAAATAATTAGTTTGTCTTTCATTTATGGTACAACAAATTAATGAATCATTAACTTTTGTTACATTAAAAGATGATTTAATATTCATTTTCTTTATATCTTTTGGAAAATTTAAATTAAAAAAATCATAATCATTCATTTCATTTAGTACAAGTGTATTTCCAAATAAATTCATAGAATTATTATCACATTCAGAAGTTTTACATTTGTTTAATGAATGAATTTGTTTAGACCAATTAATAAATAAATATTCAAAATAAAAAGTATCAATTGAATTAAAGAAAATAAAGTTCCCAATTTGAAATAATGTTAATAATATAATAAGAATTAAAATTATTTTATCAATTAAATATTTCTTCTTCTTCTTATTCATTAAAAAAAAAATAAAAAAAAATAAAAATAATTATTAAAAATTTAAAAAATATATCTTTAAAAATTCCTATTTTGAATTAAAAAACAAAACCGAAAAAAAAACCAAAAAAAATAAAAAAACATAAAAAAAAAATTTTAATTATCTTCCTTCTTTTCTTTTTCTTTTTCCTTTTCTTGTTTTCTTTCTAAATATTTACACCATTGAATTTCTTTCTCAATAGCTTTTAATTCATCAGCTAATTCTTTTAAAGTATTTTCATCTTCTTCTTCTTCATCTTCATCTTCTCCTTTTTTTTTTTTAGGATGAGGAAATCTAGGAACATCACTTTTTAATTTAGTTTTAGGTTTTGTTATACTAGCAATTTTTTCATTAGTATCATTTTCTTTAATTTCTTTTTTTTCTTTTTCTAATTGATTAACAATTTCAATTAATTGTCTTTTTTCTTTCATAACTTTATTATGATCATTAACAAATAAATCATTCATTTTTGAAATTTTATTTTTAATATGATCAACATTTTTTTCAAGAAATTCTCTTTGTAATTCATAATTTGATTCAAATGGTTTTACAATTTTATCAACTTTTTCTTTATCTAAAAAATTCCTTTTTAATAAAACTAATTCTCTTTTACAATCTTTATGATTTCTTGCTCTTTTCATTGAATTATATAAATTTTCTTGAAAGATTTTTTTATAGTTTCTTAAACTTTCAATTCTTTTTTCAGTTTTTGAAATTTGATCTTCATGAATTTTTATTATTTGATGATTTGTACTTAATTCAATTATAATTGTAGATTGTCCTAATTCACATGATTTTATTTCTCTTTCCATATCTTTTGCTTTTTTTTCCATTTGTTGTATTTTTCTTTCTTTTGGTTCTTTATTATGTTTTAATTCTTTTATTTTATAATGTAAAACATATTTAAATTTTTCTAATTCTTGATTATCTTTATCTAATTTTCTTTTTAATTCATTTTTATCTTTTATTGTTTCTTCTTTTTCCATTTTATCATTATTCATATCTCTAATTTGCTTTTCTAATTTTTGATTTTCTTGTTGTAAAGTTTCTAATTCAGTTTTTTGTTTTGTTCTCTTTGTTTCTGTTTTTTTATTTGCATTTCTAATTTCATCAATTTCTTTTTTTAAAGCATCTTCTTGAGTTTTATGTTCTTCTTTTGTTGTTTCATAATATTTTTTTAATTTATCTAATTCTCTTCTTTTTTCTGCAATATCTTTATCATTATTATCCATTAAATCTTTTTTTTCTAATTCAATACTTTCTAATAATTCATTTTGTTTTTCTTCTAATTCTTTTATATCTTCATTTAATTCTTCTAAAATTCTTGAATGATCTTCTCTTGTTTTTTGTTCATCTAATTTTATTTCATTTTCTAATTTTGAAAAATTTTCAAAATTTTTATTTTTTTCATTTTCTAAATTTTTTTCTTCTGTTTTCATATCTTCTTCTTTAGCTTTTAAATTTCTTTCCTGTTCTTCATTTAACTTATCCATTTTTTCTTTATGTTCTTCTCTAATTTTTGCTAATTCTCCTTCATAATAATCAATTTTAGCTTGTTTTTTATTTTCCAAATCTTCTTTTTGTATATTAAACTCATTAACAGTTGATTCATAAATTCTATCTTGTTCATCAATTTCATTTTTATATTTTAAATTATCTTCTTTAAATTCTTCTTCTTCTCTTTGAATTTCTAAATCTTTTTGTTTTAATTCTAATCTCAATTTATTAGCATTTGTATCTAAATATTCTTTAGTTATTAAAATTAAATTTTCAGGTTCATGAATTTCAATATCTCTCTTATCAGCACTTTTACTAACATTAACTAAATTAAAGAAAAATAAACATCTATCATTTCCACATGAGAATACATGAGTCATATCAGAAGATGCTTTTATTGCTCTTATTCCTTCTGAATTTGCTTGAAATTCAAAAATATCTTTTTGTTGAATTTGCATATATTTTCCATAATCAAATAATTTAATTGAACATGTTTGATCATTTGGTGTTGATAATATTATTAATTTTAATTCTTGATCAAATATCATTGATGAGAAATTTCCTTCTTCAATAACATCACATTTTAATTCTATTTTTTCTGTATCATCATCTAATTTTACTGCATCATCATCTTTTTTTTCTTCATAATGATAAATTTCAACTAATTCCTTTTCTGTTAATGCTAATAATTTTTTACTTATTTGATCATCCATTGTCATAATTTCTGAAGTTTTAAATTTGGAATTTTCCTTTTGATAAACTATTGGTTGAGAAAAGTCATTTACATTCCAATAAATAACTCTACCATCCTTACCACAAGTACTCAAACCTCTATCATCAAAATCCCAAGTTAATGATCTTACTTCTTCACTATGTTGAACAAATCCTTTATTTTTATTTTTATTTACAATATCTTTTGAATCATAAACTTGTTTCCCTGTATAAAAATTAAAAACTCTAAAAAAATTTTTAAAACAAACTGCAATCATAGTACCAAAAGATGAGAATTTAATATCACAAGGTTGGAAAACTCTAAATTCTCTAAATTCACTTAATGTATTATCTAAAATATCAACACATTTAATACAATTTTTAAATAAAATTCCTAAATGTAAACCATTAGGATGAAAAGCAACTTTTAAAGGTTCATCATCGAAAGTAGCCATAGCTTCTAATTGTAAATTAACATAATTCCAAATACGAACTGATTTATCTTTACTACAAGTTGCAACTAATTGTTTCCATTTAGAAACATCAACAGAAACTATATCATCACTGTGAAAGGAACATAATAAAAATTTATAATTTGAACCATCAGTTATAGCATTATCATTACTCATATCTAAATGATAAATTTGACCTGTTGCTGTTGCTATTAATAAACCAAAAGTTTGAGAAGTTTCATTTACTTTACTTGATGATAAACATAATACTTCCATTTGAGGAATGTTTGCTACTGGACGAAATGATGATGAGGATTTTTCATATAAAATTTCCTCTTTTGTACATTTATTTTCTAATTTTACTATAAAACCATCATCACGTGTTACAAAAATATTTGAATTTTTCTCAAAAATTGATATTCCTTTTGGTGGCATTTCAAAAATTGAATTCCATTTAATTAATTTTCTATGAGCTAAATTATCACCTTTATATCTAGATACAAAATCAATAATCATAATATCACAACAATCATTTAAAAAAGCAACACAAGTAACACTTAACCAAACACAAGAAACTACATTAAATGAATTTTTAGAAAATTCTTGAAAAGTAGCAGCAGTGATTTCAAGAGGTTTATTTTCTTTAGAATTTAAATTAATAATAGCATAACCACCATCACCCCAAACGGAAATTTTTTCAGAATCATATTTATTAATAAGTATATTAGTATAATTAAAAGAAGCAGTCAAATTTATTTTTGGCATTAACTTAGGATTATATTTATTTTCTAAAGAATAAATAATAACCATAGAAGGAGCTTCAGGACCAATTAAAGCAGCAAGTAATCCAGAAGATAAATTAAGTGAAGATGCTACAACTTGTAATTTATCACCTTGGAAATAAAAAGTTTTAGTTCTTCCTGGTTCAACAGTAAGATAAGTTTTATTAATATATTTGAATATAAAATAAATTTTATCATTTAATTTTTGACTTATAAAAAATACAATACTATCATTTGATTCATCAACTGAAAATGATGTTATTTCTCTATATTCTGCTACTGCTGGAAAAAAATATTGAGCATTACGCTTTATCATTGATATTACTCCATAGTATCCTGCTATATATGCACATTTATCTGGGGAGAAATATTGGATACAGTTTGTAAGGTTTGTACGTATTCCAAATACGTGCTTTGGTACTAAGGATGCTGTTTGGGCTTTTGCTGTTATTGTTTCTTTTGTTGCCATTTTTAAGTTATCTTTTTATTAATTATTTTGTTATTTTTTTTTTTATTTTTTTTATTTTTTTTTTCATTATTAATGTTAATTCATCTTAATTTTTTTCTTTTTTAAATATTAAATAAATTAAAAAGAAATATTATTAATAAAAAGATATATAATTAAATATAAATTAAATAAAAACTAAATAATAAAAAATTTTTTATTTATTATTTTTTTTCCCACAACAACCTCCTTTTTCATTTTTTTTAGTATTTTCAACATTCAAAATCATTCCTTCCTTAATATCATTTTTAAACATTGAATTACCAAGATTTTTACTAATTTTACTATATATTTCTTTAATAAGTAAATAAAAAGCTTCATTAATATTAACAAATTCTTTAGCTGATGTTTCCATAACACCGATCCCAAGATTTTTCCCTAAATTAACAAGCATATTATTAGAAATAGTTCTTAAATCATCTAAATCACATTTATTTCCAATTAAAAGAATAGCAATTTCATCTTGATTAGTACAATTTTTTATTTCATTATACCATGATTCAACTTTATCAAAAGAACTTTTATTTGTTACATCATATACAATTAAAACACCTTGAGCACCTCTATAATAATTTTTTGTTATTGATGCAAATCTTTCTGAGCCTGCAGTGTCCCATATTTCAATTTTTGTTATAGTATCATTTATTTTAAATGTTTTAACTTGAAATTCTACTCCTATTGTTTCTTCGTAATGTTTATCAAATTTTCTATTTACAAATTGTTGAATCATACTTGTTTTTCCTACTCCTGCATCACCTATTATTACTATTTTCAATTTTAATGATTCTTTTTCATTGTCTGATACTTCTGTTATATTTATATTTTCCATTTTTACTCTTATTTTTTTTTATTTATTTATGAATTTTTTTTTTTTATTTTTTATTTAAAAGTTTATAAAGTTATTAAAAATATTTTTTTGATTAAATTAAATTATATGAAAAATTTAAATTGTTTTTAAATAAAATTAAATAAATTAAAAATTATTATTTCTTTGATTTCTCTTTTCTTTAATTTGTTTATATAGAATTGAAATTTCATCATCATTAAAAAATATATTTGGTAGCATATGATATCTAAAATCACTTTTCTTATTTTTATTATATCTTTTTAAAGACTTAACTGTAGTAGTATAAGTAAGAGGAAAATTATCAAAATTTTTTTTATTAGTATTTTTAGTTATTGAATCTAATTTAGATGATGATGGTTTTTTAAAAGAATTTGATAAATAATCAATTTCTTTTTTTATTCTTGTTTTAAAATTTTTTGATGCATTTTCTCTATATTTTAAGAAATTATCATAAACTTCAGTTTCAATATTATTAAATGATGATTTATCAATAAAAATTGGAGTAATGATACTACTATCTAATATTTTTGATGATAATTTTCTATGTTTTAAACTATTTGTTCTAAAATTATTTGATTTTGTTGAATATGAATTTGAATTTAAATCATTATTTCTTGATGAATAAATATTTTGAGAATATCTTAATGGATTTAATTCTGTATTATAAAAAGTTCTGTTTATTGGGGATATAAAATCAGATTTTTCTTTTATAGGCAATTCACTGTTTATAAGCTATTTAATTAAAATTTATTTTTTTACATTATTTAATTTCTCTCTAAAGGTATTCATTTTTATATTTTTTATAGAAATAATAATTTTAAGCTATTTATTATGAAAATAATATAAATAAAATAATATTAAAATGTATTTTAAAAAATGAAAATACATAAAATAAAAGAAATCAAACAATAGGACAAAATTAAGTAATTTTTGTAGATTCTAAAATAAATAAATTAACTAAAAGTGAATTAAAAACAATAGCACAATATTTTAATTCAAAATATAGAGATATATTAAATCTTGTTAAAAAAGATATTTATTCTAGTATTAAAGATTCAGAAAATTCAAAATTAACATATACAAAATTTTTAAATGAGTTATTAACAAAATATGTATCTTTTATTGATTTAATTAGATTATCAAAAAATGATGATTTACTTATGAATGTTATAAGTGTTCAAAAATTAATGATTGAAATTAGTAATATAACAAAAACACTTTAAAATTAATTCTATATTAATTTAATAAATTAATAATAATAAGAAAATTACTTATAAAAAAATAAAAAAAAATATTTTATTTCACAGAAAAAAAAATATTAAATAAAAATATTTAATATTTATGAATGAGTTAAAGGTTGTTTTTCAGTACTATGCATTTCATGACTATTATTACTAATTTTTTCAATTAAATCATTATGATTATTAACCCCAGTATTAATTTCATTATCATCATCATCATGATAATTTTGTAATTGTTCTTCTTTAAGAATATGAGCTCTTTTTCTTTTATTTTCTTCAATTTCTTTTTCTTGTTTTTGAGCTTCTAATAATTTATTTCTTTTTTCTATTTTTTTATTATTTGATGCAATTAAAGTTCTTGCTCCTAAAATAATAATTATTAAGGCATGAACACATATTGCTATTACAAATATCCAAAAAGTTATTTGTTCATGAAATATATATGCATAGAAAAATAATGCAAACCATGCACATCCCCAACACCATGTTATTATTATACATAATATGTATAATATTCGAGATTTTATATCTATTGATTCATCCTTGTATACTACTTTTTCTAGTAACATTCCATCACGAAAATCATATTTTGCTGACATTATTTTGTTTATTATTTTAATTTTTTATTTTTTTCTGTATATTTATTTTATTTTTTATTTTTTTTTCAATTTTTATTTATATGGAAGAAGAAAAGTTAAATGAATTAAAAAATGAATTAGAAGAAATGGAAAATAAAATAAACTATAAATACAACGAAGAAGGTGAATTAAGAAACAAAGAAACAAATGAAAAAGTAAAAAGACTAAACCAAAAAGAATACAACTTAGTAGGAGACTATATAACTAAATATATTCAATATAAAATACTAAAAGAATATAAATTAATTCCAATGTACGTTCCCTCACTAGAAAACTCTTCAAATTTCTACATAAGAGTAAAAGAAATACCTCAATGTGTAATATATGTATCACAAGACTTTGATATAAACTCAAATTGTATATGTATAATACAAGGAACAGGAGCAGTAAGAATTGGTTTATGGACAAGAAGAGTTTGTATTAATGATAATTTATATCTTGGAAGTATGATTCCTTATATTAAAAAAGCACTTGAATATAATTTTTCTCTTATTATTTTAAATCCAAATGAAACTTGTGATATTGATAATAATAAAATAAAAATTCCTGAATTTAACTCAATGGAATCTCATTGTAATTATGTTTATGATAATATTATTAAAAAAAATAATAATATTAAAAATTTAAATATTATTGCTCATTCAATGGGAGGATATTGTACTATTCAAATTTTAATTAAAAATGAAGAGGATTTATTATCAGGGAAAATAAAAAAAATTGCATTTACTGATAGTGTTCATGGTGATTCATATAAGGAATTATCTGATAAAGGAAAAGAAAAATTAAAAGATATTACAAAAGATTATATTAGTTCAGATGAACCATTAGGAAAATTAATTTCTAAATGGGATGAATCTTATAATGGAGTTAATTGTTATAGTTCAGGACATCCTTTACATGAATATACTAGTGGTTATGCTATTGAGGAAGTTTTTAAATGGATTAATTGTAATGATGATTGTATAAATGATGATATTGTTAATGATGGAAATGATAAAGATGATAAAAAGGAAAATGAAGGAAATGAAAAAAAAAATGATAGTGATATGAAAGATAGTAATGATATGAAAAATGAAAGGAAAAATGAAATAAAAAATGATAAAAATAAGGATAAAAAAGAAAATGATATTGAGAAGAATGAAGAAGAGAAAAAAAAAAATGAAAAATAATAAAATTAAATGAATATATAAAAATAAAGATTTAATTAATAATATTTTTCTTATCAATTTTTAATCAAAATTATTATTTAATAAATTTTAAAATTGGGGATTGGGGATTGGGGATTGGGGATTGGGGATTGGGGATTGGG
>JAJJLH010000230.1:0-35875 GCA_023806865.1 Isotricha sp. YL-2021a
ATTTTTATAATCCATTATTGTTTTTAAATTTCCATTTTGAAAATTTTGCATAGACAATTTTGGTTTATTTCTTATATAATGATATCTTATAGGTTTGATATAGTTATGACGTTGATATGTTAAGGATTGATTATGATTTGATTGGGTAATATAAAAATTTAATTTTTTAATTTTTAATTAAGTCATTTATATTATAAAAAATAAATTTATTTTAATTTATATAATTTGGGATTGGGCCCAATCCCCAATCCCCATTTTCAATTCTTTCTTTCATTTATATTTTGAATTACATTTTTAATTAAAAATATTATACTTAAATAAAAAATATTTTTTTTAAATAAAATTAAAATAATTTTTTCTAACTTTCTAATCTTCTTTTCCTTTCAGCTTCTCTTTCATCTAATAATTTTTGGAAATCTTTAGTCTTTTTAACATTAATAATGATATATCTTTCTAGTTTTCCATCATTAACATCAGTAGATGTACAATACTTTACATAAGAAATATATCCCAACCTTTTAAGGGCTTCAACAACTCTTATAGCTTGGGAAGCTCCTAAAGGCCTAGCCTTAATATCGAAACTTTCTCTATTTTGTAGTACTAATTTAATTACATACATATACCATTTTACTGGCCTTTTAAAAGAAATATTAACATATTCAAGTTTACTGAAATCAATTTTTTTTCTTTCTTTTTCCTTAGTATTAATATTTTGTGACTTTTTTGATTCATCTCTATTTAAATTTTCTACTTTAGAAATAAATAATATATCATGTCCTGGAGGTAGATCTTTGTTCCTGATTATAAATAGAAAAGGATGATTAATATCCATTATAATACTTCTTTCAAGACATCGATGAGGTCTTCCTCCCCTTGTTCCTACTACTGCAGTAACTGCAGAAGCTTCAGTTCCTTTTTCATCCACTTTAATATACGAACTATGTATTATTCTACTTATATAAATTGCTTGTGATTTTGTCATAGAAGAAAAATTTGCATCTGATTTAAAAGCTAATTTTATTCCTAATTCTTGAAAAATATTTTTTAATTCAGTATTAAATTTTATTTCAAATTTTGGCAAATATAATTCTACTTTTTGAATATTTAATCCTTTAATTATATTAGAGTATTCTTTTTGATCAAATATTTCAATGTAATTATTAATATCATACTCATTTTTTGGTAAAATAATTAGAGCTTCTATATTATCTTTTTGATAATTTAGAGAAATAGCTTGAATATCATTTTTTTCAAAATATCTATAAAAATCATTTGAATGCATAAATCTTATCAATTTTTTTTCTTTTTGATAATTTAAAAATTCTCTTTCTTCAGTAAATCTTTTATTAAATTCAATTTCCCATAATCCTTTAAAATAAATTGCATTGATTAAAACTATTATATCTTCAGGATAAATTTTCTCAACGATTTTTTTGATTAATCCATGAGTATGTTCACAACACCAATTATAAATTTGATTTTTGATGAGAGAAAAATTTGATTATTCAAATGATAAATAAAATAATTAAGTAATTACTAATCTTAAATTAATAAATTTTGATGTTAATGAAAAATAACTTAAAGATATTTAAAATCCTCATTTATAGAATTTTATTTTATTAAGACTAATTGAAATTATTAATAAAAATAAAAATAGAGTTAAAAATACTTTTTTATAAACATCCAATGTTTTTAAAAGAGAAATTAACTTATTATGAAATTAATTATTAAGGAAAATTAATTAAAAGGAATATTTTAAATTTTTTTTTGTCAATGGGATAAATTCATAGTTAATGTTAATTTCAAAGTTAATATGTTATTTCTGAAAAATTACCAATTTGAAACTATTAAAAGTAAAAATATCAAAACAATATTAAAAGATTCATAATTTCAATAATAAAGTAAGTTAAATGATTTTAATAATATTTATAAAGGATTGGCGAATAATTGATTTTATAAGATATTTAATAAAACTATCAAAAAAATTGTAATAACTATAAATTTTCAAAAAATGTATCAATTAATTCATTTATTTTTATCTTCATTATTAATTTCTTTAATTAATTTTTTTTTCTCATTATTTTTTTCATTATTATAATTTAAACATTTTGAATCTTTTTTATAGAAATTTTATTTAATAATTCTATAATATTATTATTTAATTCTTAAAGTTTACTCTATTTTTCATAATTTTTGGATTGTAAATTCTGAATTATTTAATTCATTAATTTTATTATCTCTTCATTAGTTCATTTCTTTTTTATCTTTTTCTGAATTAAAGATTTGTTAATTTTGTTATTTGAATTTTTTTTTCATCATTTACTAATTTTTCTTTATCTAAATTACTATTAATTAATTCATTGATTTTATTTTCTCTTTCTAAAAGTTTATTATTTAATTCAGGAATTTTTTTTAACTCTTCATTATTAGAATTAATAATTTGTTCTTTTTCTTCATTAGAATTCAATAATCCAATTATTTCAATATTTTTTTCATTAATATTTTCTAAAAGTTCATTATTTTTTTTTTCTAAATTAGAATAATTTTCTTTTATTAAATTTAATTCTTTTTCTTTTTCATTAATTAAATCATTTATTTTTTTAATTTCATTTTCTTTATTATTAATATCATTATTTAATTCATCAATTGTTTTTTTTAATTCTTCATTAATAATAATATTATTTTGATTATCATTATTAATTCTAAAAATATTTTTTTCCTTATTATCATTATCTTCATTTAATTTTTTAATATTATTATTTAATGTTTCATTTTCTTTTTTTAAATTTTGAATTAAAATAATTTGATCATCATTTTTTTTATTTAAATAATCAATTGTTTGTTGTATATCTCCTTTTACATTTGATAATTCTAAAATTCTTTTTTTATTATTTTCATTATCTTCTTTTTCAAAATTTAATTCTTTTATTTTATTATTTAATTCATTTTCTTTTGTTATTAAATCATTATTTTTTTTTGAAATTTCTTTTTCTCTTTCTATTATAATTAAACTTTTTTCTTCTATTTCTTTATTTAATTTCAATATTTCATTTTGATATTTATTATTTAATTCATTTTGTAAATTTTGATTATTTAATGTTGATGATTTTATTATATTATTTAATTCATTTTGTATTTTGTCAATTTCATTTTTTTTATTTTCTAATTCATTATTTAAATTATTTATTTCTTTTTTAGATTTTTCTAATTTCTCTTCATTTGTTTTTTTTAATTGATTTATTATTTTTTCTTTTTCTTCAATTTGTTTATTACTTTTATTTATATTTGAATTTAATTGATTTATTAATTTTTCATTTTCTGTTTTATAATTTTTAAAAGTGTTTATTAATTGTTTATTTTTTTCTTTTGTTTCTAAAATATTTTGATTATTAATTAATTTTTCTTTTTCAATATTATTTATTTTTTCATTTTGTTCATTTATTATATTTGTTAATTCATTTATTTTTTTTAAATTTAAATCTTCTTTTTTATCATCATTTTTTATTTTATTATTTTCAACTTCTATTAATTGTTTAATATTATTTCTTAAATTTGTTATTTCATTATCTTTTATTTTTGTAATTGAATCTTTTTCTTCTTCATTTTTCCTTATTTTATCTTCTTTTTCTTTTAAATTATTATTTAAATTTATTAATTCATTTTTCAATTGTTCAATTGTATCTTTTTTTAAATTTAATTCATTTTCATTTATTTTGATATTTTGATTTAATAAATCAATATTATCATTTTTTTCCTTAATTGAAAGATTCAATTGTGAAATTTCATTATTTAAATTATTAATAATTTTGTCTTTTTCATTATCAGTTAAATTATTATTTTTATTTTTTAAATTCTGATTCTCTTTTAATAAATTATTTAAATGATTGTTTAATTTCTTTAAATTATTTTCATATTCTTCAATTTTTTTATTTGATTCAATTTTCAAATCATTTAATTCATTTTGTAGAATTTCTAATTGAGATTTATCTTCATTATTTTTATTATTATAATCAAAATCTTCACTTAATTTAGTTTTTATACTTTTTTTTCCCTTTAATTTCATATTATCATTATTAATATCATTATTAAAACTTTTATTACTTTTTTTTAATTCTTCATTTAAACGTTCAATTTCATTAATTTTTAACATATTTTCTTTTTGTAAAGCAAGAATATCATTATTTTTTTTATTTAAATATTTAGATAAAGTTGTATTTTTTAAAGTTAAATTAATTAATTCATCATCTTTTTCTTTCAAATTTTTTTCATTTTCATTTACAATATTTGTTAATTTTTCATTTAATTTTTCGACTTTAAATTTATATGCCTCTAATTGTTTATTATTACTCATTAATCTATCTTCTGCATCTCTTATATTTAATTTTAATAAATTATTTGCATCTTGTAATTCTTTTTCTTTTTGTTCTATTTCTTTTTCATTATTCATTAAAAATATTTCTGTTTTCAATTCATCATTTTTTTCATTTGAATTTATTACTTCTTTATTTAATTTTTTAATTTTTGATTCAAATTTTTCTTTTGAATTTATTTCTTCTTTTAATTGTTTATTTAATTTATCATTTAAATTTTGTAAATTTGATATTTTTTGTAATAATATATTTTCATTTTCTTTTCCTTTTAATAATAATTCTTTTAATTTTTTTATTTCTTCTTGTTCTTCACTTCTTTTTTTCTTCAATAAATTTATTGTTTCAAATGAACTTTTTAATTTATGATTTATATCATTTAATTTATCATTATTAATTGTATTATTTTCTGTTAATGTTAAAATAACATTTTCTTTACTTTGTATATTTTCACTATTTTCACTTATTTGTTGTTTTAATATTCCATTTTTATTTTTTATATCTGCAAATTCTCTATTTTTAATTAATATTTCTTCTCTTAATTTTTTTACTTCTTCTTTTAATTTTTTATTCTCTGTTTTTAAATCTATAATTTGTTTATCATAATTTTTATTACGAAAAAAAATTAATTCATTCTTTAATTTTGAAATTTCTAATTGTAATTTTTTATTAATTTCTTCAACGTTTCTTTTAATATTTAATTCATTTGACATTTTAAACATTTCATTTTGATATTTTTTAATTTCATTATTATAAGAATTAATAGCAAAATTATTTTTACTTTGATTATCTAAACTTAATCTTTTATTTTCATTATATATTTCCTTTAATTTTTTTTTCAATTCTTCAATAATATTATTTAATTCAAATATTTTATCATTACTTTTTTTTAATTCTTCTCTTAATTTAATATTTAAATATTCTTTATCATTATTTAATAATTTTTCTTCAAACATATTTCTATTTGTTTTTAATTTAGGAGAACTTGAAGAATTTCTTATGATAGCATTTTTTGCAAGTAAATTTAATTCTTTTTTCATATAATCAATTTGTTCATCATCATTATTTTTTTTTTCATTTAATTTTGTTATAAAAAAAATAACATTATTTGCTAATTTTACTATTTGATCATTTTTTTCTATTGTTCTATATTGTCTTGTTGAAGGAGATACTGATTTTATATTTCTAGAATGTTCATTTGATTTAATTGATAAATTTTTTGGATTCAAATTTCTTGTTGATTTATAATTTTTCATTCCTATATTTATTTTTGTCAATTTTTCATTTCTTGTTTGTTTCATTTTTTTAAAAAATGTTTTTGCATTATCTAAAAATTTTATTAAATTTTTTTCATTTTCTTTATTTGTATCTTCTAAATTTATTTTAGTTTCATTTATTTTTTCAATACTTGATAATAAGTCATTTGTTTTATTTAATGAATTAGTTTTATTCATTTCATTTATTGTATTTTTTAATATTAAATTTTCTTTTTCTAAAAAATTATGAAATGATGTAGTTTCATTTATATTTAATTTGGTTAATTTATAATAGTCTTTTATTGTTGATGATAATCCATTAATTAATGAAACAAAATCATCATCATATATTATATTAAATAAATTTATTTCTTTTTGTTCTTGTTTTATGTTTCCTTCACTCATTTGTTTTAATCTATTTAAATTTATTTTTTTATATATTGATTATATTAAATCAAATTTTCGGATTATTTAAAAATAAAATATAATTGAATATGTATATAATTACATTATAATTTTTATAAAGTTTTTAAAAAATTTAGAAATCATTCAATTATTTTTTATTTCATTCATATTTAGAATATAACAGATTAAAATAAATTTTATATTAATAAAAATTATTCAATATATTTTAAATGAAAAAAAAAATAGATTTTCATTTAATTTGGAGAAATATTAATATAATTTAAAAAAATGTTCTTCAATTTCCTTTTTATTATCTGATATTTTAAAATCATATATTATTTTATATTGCTATAATAATTTAATTTATATTTAAAAATGATATTTATTTTGATTTTAAATTATTTTTCTAATTTAATATTTATTAAATATATTTTAATTATTTTTTAAACCAGAAAAATGTAATTGTCTATTAGTTTGAGGAAAAATATTTGAATTTTCATTTAAATGTTGATAATTAATAATATTATTATTATTCTTATTAGAGATATCATATTTCCAATCAGCAGTAGAATGTCTTAAATTATATTTTTCATTCATAGTTTCAAAAATCATATTTAAATTCAATTTTTCAATTACAAATTTCCCAAAAATTTCTTTATAATAATTCTCATTTTCATTTTGTTTTTTTATTTGTTCTTCAATATATTTTTTATCTTTTGCCCATTCTGGAATAAATTTATTTGGATTGATCTCATCATTAATTGAATCATTTGATGATAAATCAGAAATTGAATAATCTCTTTCTTGAATATCAGAATATATATTTTTAATATCATTATTTATATTATTATTATTATCAATTTTATTTTTATTATATTCAGATAATTGTAGATTATCAAATAAATTATTATTTGTTGATATACTTAATGGATTTTTCCATTCTTCTATCATTGGTGAACTTTCTATATAATTATTTAAAATAATCAATTTATTATTTTTTGATTTTTCTTTTGTATTTTGGGATTTTTGTGATTGTAAATTATTATTTTTATTGATTTTTGAAAATGTAAAATCTTGTTTACTACTTTTATTTTTTGATATTTTATTATTACTATAATTTAAAGGTTTTATATTTGCAAAAGATGGTGTTTGAATGTTTTTTTCATTAATAATAAAATTATTATTATTATTATTAATTATTATATTTTGAGTATTTATTGAATTATATATTTTATCTTTTATTTTATTTACATCTTGACTTAATATTTGATATTTTATTTCATTTTCATTTTTTGATTTATTTGAATTATTATTTTTTGAATTTTTATAATTTTCTAATTTCTGTTTATAAATTTGTGTTTCATTAGATAAATTTTTTAATGAACTATTTATTTTTATATTATCAATTTTTTTTGATACATTTAAATTTTTTTCTTCAATACTTTTTTTCATTTTTTCAAAGGCATAATTAATTTTTTTACTTTCATTCTCTTTTATAATAATTTCATTATTTTTTAATTCTTTATTTTGATTTAAATTTCCAAAACTTTTAAAATGAATATTATCTTTTTCTTCTCTACTTGGTTGTTCCATTATTGTTCCTAAACTAATAATAGTTTCATTATTATTATTATTATTTTCTACTTTTTTTTCTTTTAAATTTCCAATTTGAATATTCATTTTAAATTCATTTATATCATGAATATTTTTTTCTTTTTTTGAAATTGAATTTTCCTTTTGTTTAATTATTATCTTTTGTAAAAAATTATTTAAATTATTATCACTTTTTATTTTTTTAATTTTCATAATTTTTGGGAAATTTTGACTTAATTTTTCAACATCATTTTTAATACTTTCTGAAATAAAACAATCATTAAAAGTTATTTCATTATTCTTTTTTTCTATGGCATTTCTAATTATTTCTTTTTGTTGTTGAATCCATATTTCAAATCCATTTGATAATTTAGTATTAATATTATTTATATTCTTAAAATCTTCTTCCATTGTTATAAAACAATCATGAATTAATGATATGGATTGTAATATTTTTTTATTTTCGTTTTTAATTTTTTCAAATTCATCATTTTTTTTTATTAATTCATCTTCCATTATTTTCACTTAATTTTAAATTTAAATAAATTTAATTTAAAAATATTTCAATTTAAAAGTTAATAATTCAAAATCAAAATATATGATTCAAACTAATTTTAATCAATTTAATAATAATCAAAATGTATTTAATAACAATTTCCAAAATAAAAGCAATCCATTTAATACAAATTTCAATAATAATAATAATCAAAATCAAATGTATAATTCAAATTATACTAAAAATACTTTCTTTGTTCAAAATTCTCAAAATAATAATAATATAGATAAGTTAAATCAACATAAAATGTATATGGAAAATATAATAGGATGTTTTGATTATAAATCAATTGAATTAAATGGTTCAACAAGAATAATAAATCATTATCATGATTTTAAAGAAAATAAAAGTGACAATAATTCATATTCAATAAGTAGAATGTATACTATTACTACTAAAAATGAATTTATAAATTATAGTTTTGAAGAAATTAGAATGATTGATTATATTATTAAAAAGAAAAATGGTATTTCTTATAATAGAAATAATAATGAATTTAATACATTGAATAATGTTTTTAATAATGGAAATTCTAATAATTTTAATAATAATATTAATCAAAATAATGCAGCGCCAAGTCCTTTTAGTTTAGTAAATAATACAAATTTTAATAATACTCAATTGAATAATAATCAATTTAATAATAACAATTTTAATAATAATAATAATCAATTTAATAATAACAATTTTAATAATAATAATAATAATCAATTTAATAATAACAATTTTAATAATAATACTTTAAAGAATAACAATATGAATCAATTTAATAATCATATTACAAATAACAATTTAAATTTAAATCAATTAAATAATAATTTAAACCAAAATTCAGTTTTTTTTAATTCAAATCAACAGAATAATAATAATATATTTTCATTAAATAATCAAAATCAAAATATAAATGATAACAAATCAATATCATTTGAACAATATAATAATAATAATAATATTTTTCCCAATCAAAACATTCAATTAAATAATAATTCCCAATTACCTTTACAAAATATACAATTTCAAAATTTAAATAACCCAATAAATAACATTTTATCAAATAATTATCAAAATTATAATAATATATCACATACTACTTCACTTCAAGAACAATATAATCAAATGATATATAATGAATTTATTCAACATTTATATATGGAAAATTTAATGAATAATCATATTATTTCTAAAATAAATGGCCCTTATGCAGAAGATTTAAATGAATTAATTGAATTTAATAAAAAACAACAAAGATTAATTTATCAAAAAGAATTAGAAGAATTTATAATGGAAGAAGAAAAAAATAATAATCTAAATTTTATTTCTGATGATTATTATTATAATAATAATAATAATAATGTTCTTTGTTTTATGCCATCAAAAGAACAATATGAAAATTTTTATCAAGAACAAAAGAAAATTAGAGAATTAAAAGAAAAAAAAAATTTTAATCCATATTCTAAAAATAATTAAAAAAAATTTAAATTTAAAAAAACAATTTTACTTTAATTTAAAAAATATTAATTTCAAAATTATTAATATAAATTAAATAAATTAAATAAAAAATATATTTTTAAAATTACTTAAAAAAAATGATTTATTATGAAGAAGATCAAAATTCTCCAGAAGAAAGTTTTAAAATAGAAAAGGAAAAATTAGAAAAAGAAAATTACAAATGGGAAAATTATGCAAGAATTTTATTTTCAAAAAATAAAAAAAATTATACAATTGAAGAAATAAATTTAATAAAAAAATTATTATTTAATCCTTTACCAAATAAATATAGAAAGCAATTTTGGTTAATTTCAACAGGAGCAAAAAGAGAATTAATAAATAATAAAAATTACTATAATAATTTATTACGAACATATCCAAAAAAAATTCCATTTCCATATGAAGAAAGTATTAATTTAGATTTACATAGAACATTCCCAGAATTAGATTTTTTTAAAAATGAAGAAAATATAAAAAAAATGAAAAATATTTTAATGGCTTTTGCAATGAGAAATATATCAATTGGTTATTGTCAAGGATTTAATTTTATAGTTGGTAAATTATTAATGATAATTGAAAATGAAGAAGAAACTTTTTGGGTTTTTACTAATATATGTGAAAATTATTTACCTTTTGATTTTTATTTACAATTTACTGGAGTAAGGACTGATATAGAAATAATTAAAAAAATTATTTATTTAATTATTCCTAATATGATAAATAATGAAAATTTCGAATTAAGTATTTCTAATTTAATTGCACAATGTTTTATTTCTTTATTTAGTAATTATGTTAATGATAATATTCTATTTTGTATTTGGGATTCTTTTTTTATTTATGGTAATATTATTTTATATAAAGCTTTTATTTGGGTTGTTTCTTTAATTTATGAAGAAAATATTAATAATTATGAATTATCAAATATACAATCTACACTTTTTCAAAAAATGAAAATTGAAAATAAAACTGATGCTTTAAATTATTATTTAATGGTTTTTATAAGATTTAATTCAACTTATGTTGAACATTATAGAAATAAAATATCAAAAGAAACAATTAAAGAAAATAATAGTTTAAGAAAAAGAAAAATTAATTATATGAATAATATTAAATGTGATAAAAGTATGCCTTTTTGTTTATATTATAATGAAATTGATAATATTGTTAATTTAAATCAATTTTATGTTTTGAGATGTAATCAAAAAATTGATTTTAGAGATGATTATTTTTGGGGTGAATATGAAAAAGATTTAGAAAATTATTATGAACTTGAAATTTCTATTAATGATTTATTAATTGAACATCAAATTCATTATTGTCCTGATAATTAAATTTTTAATATGAAAAAATAATTTATTTTTTTTGTTAAATTTTATTTAAAAATAGATTTATTTAAATTGTATTTTGAATTTTATTTTTATTTAAATAACATTATTTTATATTATTATTATTTTTTATTTGAACTTATATTATTATTTATTTAATTATTTTAATATTGTTTTATATGTCAATTAAAATAGGAAAAAAACAGGATTAAATAAATATAAAAACAAGAGATAGAAAAAAGAAATTATCTTCAAAAAGATAGATTAATAAAATTTTATATTTCATTTAGAAATGATTTAAATCACTTCAAGAAGATTTATTTAAATTAAATAAAAAATTTGATTTATTAGAAATTAAATTTAAACAATTTCAACAAGATGTATTTAAAGAAGAAAGTAGTGAAAATGATTTTGTATTAAATAATGATGAAATTGCAGAATTATTTGGACAAGATGAAAATAAAAATAATTCTCAAAAAGAAAAAGAATAAAAAATATAATAAATAAATATAATTGAAAAAAAAATAATATAAAAAAAAAATTAATTTAAATATAAAAAAAAAATTTTTTCTTTAATTAATAATTAATACAAGTACAAAATCTTTTCATATCATCATAATCATCAGTATATTTTTGACAAAATCTTTCTTTCGAATTAATATAATTAAAAACACTATTTCCTCTTTGACTAAAATTATTACTATTAATAATATCAATAACAGTATCATGTATATCATAAGGAGTAAGAAAAATTTGTTCATTATTAATTAAATTTTCAATTTCTTTTCCTTTATTTTGATATTTTTGATAAGGTAAAATTAAAAAAAAAACACCTAAACTTTTTTCAAAAAAATAATCATCTCCAAATAAAAAACTATGTATACTTACCATATTTTCTCCATGATCACTAGTAAAAAAAATAATAGTATCCTCATTATAAAATTTCTCAAAAAACTCAATTAAAAAATTATATAAATGTTTATCTAAAAATTTAACAACTTCCATAGTTCCTTCATGAGCATCTTGAAATAAAATTCTAGAATATTTCCTTTGATTAATATAACTTTCCCAAAATTTTTTAGTATATTCAAAAACATATTCAACAGTATCTTTCTCATATAAACATTTTCTAAAACTTGAATAAATACCTTTTAAATAACTAAAAGGATAATTTGGTGCTGCATAATTTGGATCACAAAATAAAGCAAAATTTTCATGATCAAAACTTTCGAAATTAATTGATGAATCTGAATAATGTTGAAGGTCAAAAATTTCTCTATGACATGAATTCATTGCTCCTGATGTTATATAACCTTTTGATTTTAAATATTTTAATATTGAATCTCCTGATCCTGTTTTCATTGGTTTTCCATAAAACATTGGCATTACATTATTTTGTGTTGCCGCTCGGAAATTTGAATATTTTAAAAATTGGAATGATGTGTATTTCGGAGGTGGATTGAAAAATGAGTTTTTTGGATTTTTAGTTTTTTTTTCTTTTTCTTTTTCTTTTTCTATTTTTGTGTGATAGTATTTTGATATTAATTTTGTTGTTTTTGGTAATTTTCTCATAAAATGATTTCGAGATATTGCATCAATATATATGAAAAGAATATTTTTGTATTTTACATTATTTTCTTTTGATAATTTTTCACGTTCTTTTATTAATGTTTCATTTTTTTTTATTTCAATAATCACTTTTCCTTTATTATTTTTAAATTCAACTTTTATTTCTGAATTATCATTTTTTAAATCTATTTCTTTTATATCTTTTATTTTATTTAATACTTGATAATGATATACACCAACTGAACTATTTGGATAAAATGGGAAATTTATTGTATTAGGATATACAATTGTTTGATTTGGATAAAATTTTTTATCTGGTAAAAAATATTTTAATGGATTGTTTGTATTTGCTTTATTTTTACATGTTCTTAATGTTAATCTACTTAAATCAAATATATTATTAAATGTTGGTATAGTACAAAATTTTGGTGTTTTAATATAACATGCATCTTTTTTTTTAGAATTTTTTATTTTTATGTTATCAAATCCTCTATCCCAATTTTTACAATTTGTTATTCCTTTAAATATGAATATTATAAATGGTAATATTGTTAATATTAAAATTATTGTTATTTTTCTTTTTTCTTTTCTTATTATTAATTTGATTAAATAAATAATATATTCACTTAATAAAAATGATAAGATAAATACTATTATAAATACTAAAGTATTATATGAACTATGATTTTCTAAATCATATCCTTTAAAATAACTAAAAAAGAATAAGTAAATTAAAATAACAGGAATAAAAAAATAATATTTTAACATTTTATGAATAACAAATAAAAAAAGAATATTTGTTAATAAAGAAGAAATTACACATTCAAATGCTTTTGAATATAAATAATTTAAACTATCTTCATCTGATAGACAATAATATTCTGCATCGTGACATCCTCCTAAACTTCCTAAATAAAATGATATTGATAATATCAAAATTATTATATAATTCATATATAGTAGAAATTTTATATATCCAATTTGATTTTTTAAATTTTCATTATTTAAGTAATTTTCTTTATAATTAACAATATTTTGTATTGAACTTTCTGATTCTATTGGAATATGTTTCATATTATTTTAAACATATAATTTTCAAATATTTAAAAAAATAAAATAAAACAATTATTATATTATTTTCAATCAATTATGTCTATTTTCAAATTTATTCTATTTTTCATTCTCAATATTAAAATATTAAATATAGATTTTCCCTTATTTCAAGGATTAAAATTTTTATTTAATTTAAATAAAGTTATATTTCAAAGATATACTTCAGAAAAATTTTTTATAAATAATACTTTATCAAATTATGCTCAATGTAATCAAAGTTTAATGGAATATAGTGAAAAAGGTGGAAAACTCGATTTAAATAATATATTTTTTTTTTCTGGAAAAGACACTAATGATATTGGAAATGAAAGAGAATGTTTAGAAAGAAATGGGACTTATATGATTTTAGGATATACACATTTTAAAAATAATATTTTTTATAATAATATAATTGATAGAATTAAATTATTATCTTTTTTATATCAACCTATTTCTTTTCTTGGTATTTGTTTAGACAATTGTAGTTTATTGTTTTTACAAACATTTTTCGGTGAAAATGATCGATTAAATTATTTTGAAGATGATTTAAAAATTAATTTAGTATATAAAAATTATACTTTACCTCAAATTGATGTTTCAAATTATCCTTCTGGTTTTTCTGAACATTATAAATTTAAGGCTCCAAAATATATAGTATTAATAATTATTTTTAGTATTATTATAATTAAAATTATTGCTAAAATTTTTCAATTAATAAGATATCCAAAAGGTTATGAATTAGAAGGAAAAAAAAAAATTAATATAAAAGGGAAAATAGAAAAAAAGAAAAATGAAAATAACAATTCCAATATTGAAAATTATTTAAATAAATATAGTGGAATTTCTAATTATAATCCTGAATTTGATTTACAATCTTTTTTTCCTAAAAATATAAGAATTATAAAATATTTGGATATTGTTGATAATTTTAATGTTTTATTTATTAAATATAATCGATATTATAATTCAGTTGGATTAGAAAAATTAATTTTTATAAAATTTATTATAATGTTTATTATTACATATATTCATTTACTTATAGCAATTATGAATTTTCCTTATAGAGATAATTATGATTTTGATATATTTTCTGGGATTGATACTTTTATATATAAATTATTTAATAGTAGTACAACTTTTTTTATTATTATTGAAGGAGCTATTTTTTCTTATAAAATAATATGTGAATTGGATAAAAATAATCATCATATTATTTATATTGTGCTAAAATTTTTTTTATTATCTATACCAAGAATTATATTTTTTTATCTGTCTTTTTTTTTCTTTAAATATCTTTATTTTTATTTTATTAGTTTATCAGAGAACATACAAGTTTTTAATTATTATCATCATTTTTTAATTCAGAATAGAAAATGTTTAAATTATACAATTAGAATTTTTATTCCTTTTATTTTTCCATTAACAGATTTTCAAAATACTTTAATAAGAGAAAATGAAAATGAAAATTTTTGTTATGAATATGTTAATATATTTTATAATGAATTTCATAGTTTTATTATAATGTTATTTTTATTTTTTATTTCATATAAATTAAAAAATAAGAAATTCGATAAAATAATAACAACATTGATATTTAATTTATTTTTTTTATTTCAAATTTTAATATTTTATAAAGGAGAAGATAATAGAGTAATTGGATTTTATAAAAATAATCAAAAATTCAAAGAAGAATTAATTCTAAAATATTCAACAGGAATGCATGATTATTATTATAAATTATATAATAAATTATTTTTCCAAAATTATTATGAAAAATATCTTCCTTCTAATTTATTTTTTTATCATTTAGGTTTTTTATTAGGTATATGTAATTTTTATAATAATATTAATAAGGAAAAAGATAATAAAAAAAATTTTAATAAATATTATCCTTTTTCATATATTTATAATGATTTGTATAAATTTTTTTCTCATATAATTATTTTTATTATATCTTGTATTTTAATGATTTTTTGTTCTTTTTCTTATTATTTATCAAAAAAAGAATTTGATGATAAAGACAAAGAAAAATATAATCTAAATGGAAATAATGATAAAAATATTTATAAATTTAGTAATATTGAATGGTTTTATTTCAGTTTTGAAAAAGGATTATTTGGAATTTTATTTTTTTTCATTGTAGCATATGTAATAAAGAAACAAATATATATTTCAAAATTTAGAATTTTTAATTTTATTGATAGAATTTCATTTACATATTATTGTATACTTGATGGAATTATATATTTTATTTTATCTTTATGTTTTGTAATGAGAAATATTGATAGTCAAAGTTTTTTTTATTTAACATTTGCATTATATTTTATTGGTGCATTTATAAGTTTTATTGTAGTTAGTGTTTTTGAATATTCAGGAAGAATAATTATAAAACATATATTAAGAGAATATTATTTAAATTAAATAATTTATTTCTACTTTAATGTTATATTCTAAAAAATAATTATTTATTTTATAATTTATTTTTTTTTTAATGAAATTATCAAATAATTCAAATAAAAAAATTCAATAATAAAATATTAATTTTTAATATAAAATAAATATACACAAATTATAATGGAAGATTTTCAAACACCACCAGATCAAGATAATATGATACCAATAAGTTTAAGTACAGATAGAAATAATATTAATAATACAAATTCATATTTAACAAATTCAAATAATAAAGAAGAAAATAAAAATTATGAAAATGAATTAATTAAAGAAGAAAATGTAAATTATCATATTAATACAACATCAAATAATAGTAATAAAGAAAATAATATAAATAATACAAATGAAAATTTAAATACTGAAAATATTCCTTATAAAAATATAGGAGAAACATCAAATTTTAATAATGAAATATTAAATGAATTATCAAAATTAAATAATGAAAAAGCAAATTTATTATCAACATTAAGAAAAGAAATGATATTAAATGAAGAACAAAGAAATTATATTCAAATACTTAAAGAAATAATAGAAAGTAATTTATTTAAAAGTGGTTTTGCTTCAATTATTAAATCTTCTCAAGATTTTAAAGATTATCAAAAAATGAATGGTGATAAAAAAAATATTGCAGAATATTTTATTGATTATACTAAATGTAGACAAGATAATGAAATTTTAAAAAAAAATTGTTTTGAGTTAAATTCTGCTTTAAAAGAAGCAGAATTTCAAATTAATGAATCAAAAAATAAAATAATGAAATTAAATAATCAAAATGAAATGTTAAATGATGATAATAATAAAAAAGAAGAACAATTAAATATTTTAAATAATGAAAGAGAATATAATCAAAAATTAATAAATGAAATGAGTATTGAAAATGATCAATTAAAAACTAAAAATTCAATATTAAAAGAAAAAGTAAATGAATATCAAAATATAAATTCAGTAAATCAAAATCAATTAAAAACAAATTATAATGAATATGCATCTTTATTAAATAGTATGGAAAAATATAGAGGAATGGAAATAAAATTAAATAATTTAAATGATAATTATGAAAAATGTCAATGTGATTATTTACAATTAAAAAATGAAAAAGATGAAATTGAAAAAAATTATAATAATTCATTAAATGAAAATGAAAATTTAATTTGTACTTTAAATAATATTCAAAAAGAAAAAACTGATTTATTATTAATGATTCAAGAAATGAAAACAAATACAACTTTAATTCAAACTATGAAAAATGAACTTGATAGATTATCAGAATCAATTCAATTAAAAGATAATGAATTAAATTCTTGTACTCAAAAATTAAATGATTTAAATACTCAAAATATTATTTTGTTGAAACAAAAAGAAGAAAATGAATTAAGATATAATGAATTAATTAATGAAATACAAGAAATAAGAGTTAAAAATGAAGAATTATTAATTGAAAATAATAAATTAAAAACTGAAATTTCTTTAAATAATAAAGAATTAAATGATATGAGAAATGAAAATAAATATTTAAATAATCAATTTAAAAGTTTAAGTGAAGAACATAATGATGTTGTAATATCAAATAAAGAAAAAGATTTAGAATTAAATAAAAATGTAACAGAAAAAAATAATAAAATTCAAGAAATAAAATATTGGAAAGAAAAATATTCAAAAGATATGATAAAAATGGAAAATGAAATAAAATATATATCAAATAAAATAAATGAAAAAGATATTGAATATGAAAAATTATTAAAAGAAAAAACAAAAGCAGAAATACAATATGATCAATATAAACAAAAATATAAAGATAAATGTAATAATGAAATAAAATTAATAAATGAAAGAGAAAGATTAAAAATTTCTTTTTCTAATTTAAATAAAAAATATGAAGATTCTCTTAAAGAATTAGAATATCAAACAAATAAATCAAGTGAATTAGTAAAAATAAATTCAGAATTAAATTGTAAAATATCAAATTTAGAAGAAGAAGCTTCAAAATTTAATGACATAAAAAATAATTTATTAAATGAATTAAATGAAGTTCAAAATAGAGAAAAATTCAATAATAATATTTATCAAGATAATTTAAATTCTTTTATTATGAAATTAGATAAAATTTCTCCTGAAAGTGGAGTTAGATATAAAAAAAATAATTTAACTTTAAATAATTATATGATTATTACTTCAAGTGATATTTTAGAATTAACAAAAGAAAATGTAAAATTAAATTCAAAAATAAATGAATTAATACCAAAAGTAAAACAATTAACTTTAGAAAAGGAAAATTTAATGAAAGAAAATGAAATTTTAGATAAAAATTTAGCTAAATTAAAAATAATAATTGAAAATAATAAAAAAGAAAATGAAGATTTAAAAAATCAAATTAAAAATTTCCAAGATTTAGTAAAAGAATTAAGTAAAGGAAGTGATAAATATATAAGAGAAATAGAACAAAAAGATAATTTAATATTAAATGCAAATAAAGAAGTAGAAAATTATAGAAATAAAAATAGAAAATTACATAATGATAGAGAATTACTTTTAACAATTGTAAATAGATTATGTAGAATTTTCCCAGAAGAAAATGTTTATAAATTAGCACATGAACTTTTAATGAATGATACTTTAACAAGTGAACATAAAGAAACTATAAATCAACATTTAATTATTGAAATTAAAAGATGTGAAGATTATATGAAAATTATTAAAGAAAGTGATATGCAAAATCAATTATTTAATAAGGCTTTAAATAGACAAATTGAAGATTTGAAAATTAAAAATTGTTTACTTAATAATCAACAACTTGAAACTTATAAAAAAAATTATAATGATAGTTGTTGTGATGAAAGAAATATAAAATACAATTGTTAATTTTTTCAACAAATGGATAAAAAATTATTAAATATAAAATAATTATTTAAATATTTTTTAAATTTTTTTTAAACACATTAAAAACTTATAAAATTTAAAAAATTAAAAAATGATTTTCCATTTAATTTATTTTATTTAAAATAAAAATAAAATTAAAAAAAACATTTTTCCATTTTTAATAAGTATTAGGATTAATAATATCATCATCTTCAATTTTAATTTCCATAACAGCCATTAAATCAGGATCTCTCTTAATAACTTTCTGTGCTTCTCTCATAACTTTAATTTGTCTATTCAACTCAATTCTCTGTTTAGTAATTCCTTCAGGTTCACTAACAATTTTAATCATATTTTTATCATTATATAATTTTTCATAAAGTTTCATTTTCATATTTTTTTCAACAGCATGAATTAAAGTATAACCAATAGCTTTTGGAATAGAATCTCTTAAATTTCTAACAATTAATTTAAAATAAGCTTCAATCCTATTTCTAATTTCTCTTATTAATAATTGACGACCTCCTACTTGAATTGGTTCTTCATGAGTTTGATTTGCTCTATTTGGTTGACCTGGTTTTTGATTTGGATTAAAATTAGCATAATTTGTCATATATTCATAATCATTTGTAAATAAATAATTTATATCCATTTCAACGAGAGAGTCTATTAAATGTTTAGCACGATCTTTTTCCTCTATTAAGAAATGATTTACAAATTCAGATACTTCATCTATTACTTTTGGAAAACGAGAAAATGTTCTTTCTAATATTTTAGTTGATAATAATTCTAAGTATGAATAGACATTTGTGAAACATTCATTTATTGGTTCTTTTATTTTTTCTAAACAAGGTTTTAATAAATAATAAAAAGCATCTACTGAAGGGAAACCTGGAATTGAATCACCTTCATGTATTTGTAATGCATAATCAATATTTTGATCTGTATAAACTTCAGTTGCTCTATAATCTCCAATGAAATCATCTAATAATCCTTTAAAAATTGCTTTTATTTTATATCCTCCTTCATCTCTTAAAAATGATGCTCTTTTACTATCATATTTTCCTTTTAATACATTTTTAAATATTTCACAATATTCATTTAACATATTCCATAATAAACTTATTTTACCTGCATCATCTGTTGGCATTGGTGTTCCAAGGAGAGTTAATTCCTCTTCACAACGACGTATACTTTCATTTATACTTTTTATTATATGAGGTAAATTTTCTCTTATTATTTTAAATAGTATTTTTGTTAGTTTATTTATTAAAACATCTGTACCATAAAAACCTTGTGGCATGTGCTTGTAAACTGGATGATTTGAGAAAAATTCTTTTTCTTTTTTTATTGCTTCTTTCATTGGGATTTTATCAATTAAATCTTGTTTACTTCTATTTTTAACAGCAACATAACCTAATTTAAGTGGAATTTCTTCATTTAATAAAACTTTCCTAGCATCAGTTCCTTTATCCATAATATCTAATTTAGTTAAAACTCCTAAAGTTCTCTTCCCTTCAACATCTAATTCTTTTGCCATTTTCAAACCATCACTAGTAGCAATATCAGCATTAGCTGCAATGACACATAAAATAATAGTTAAAGGATCTGAACAATATCTCTTTGCCATATTTTTAGTAATTTCTTCTATATTTTTAGGTTGTTTACCAACTGGAACTCTAGTAACACCAGGTAAGTCAATTAATGTTAAATCTGGACAAGTTTGTGAATAAACATTTAATACTATTGGTTTATCTACTATATTCTTATCTTCTTTACATACTTCATCTGTTAATTGTTCTATTGTTTCTCTTACTTTTACAAAATCTGTAAATTTTACTCCTTTTTTCTCTTCAAATGTTGCCCATGGTGCTCCTGTTTCTGTATGACATAAACGAAGTTCTAATGGTCTACGAGTTACTACACCATCACCACGAGGAAGAAAGTCTAATCCTACAATTGATTCTAGTACAGATGATTTTCCTGATGATTGTGTTCCTAACGATGCTATACGTGGAAGTTTTATATATTCATTTACTCCACAATCACGAAGTTGGTCTATTAAGTTTATAAGTTTACGAAGTTTTTGAAATAAAATATTGTCTTTTGAATCTGTATCTGTCATTTTTTTATTTTTCTTTATTTAATATATATTTATTTTTTAAAATTAATATTATTAAAGTAAATTTTTATTATTATTATGATTATTCAATGAAAAAATAATCAAAATAAAAAAATCCTATATAAATAATAAAAAATATTCATAAATTTCAATAAATAACAAATAAAAAAAAATGAAGTTTGCCTGTCCACCAGCATATGGTTTTGGTAGAGCAAGAAAATGTGAAATAGAACGAACAGACCCATTATATACACCAGGTCCAGGTCAATATGCTCCATTGATAGGAGGTCGTCATTATCCAACATGGAAAATTGGAACAGGGCCAAGAGGTCGTTTAAAAACAAGTGATACTCCAGGACCAGGAACATATGTTCCAGATAAAAATACTAATTTTGTAAGACCAAAAACTCCAAGTTGGAAAATTGGAACAGGACTTCGTCCTGATTTAAATCCAGTTGATAAAAGTGTTCCAGGACCAGGACAATATTATCCTCAATATAAAAGTGGTAGTGCTAAATATACTATGAGAAGTAAAACTCATTATGGTAAAAGTGAAAATACTCCAGGACCAGGAAATTATAATGTAAGGACTGATAAAAGTTTAGTAGTACCATCATATAAATTTGGTACACAGAAAAAAGATGGTTTAGATTTAGCACAAGCAAGATATGTACCAGGACCAGGTAATTATGAATATAATGCTGATGCAATTAATGTTAAAAATCCTAAATTTTCTTTTGGTAAAGAATTACGTGGTGATAATAGAAGACCAATGACTCCAGGACCAGGACAATATTCATATAAACAATATATAGGTAAAGAAGGTCCTCGTATAACAATGAGTGCTAAATTAGGAAATGTAGCAAATGATTCAAAATATTATCCAGGTCCTGGAATGTATAATAATAGTCAATCATATAATTTTAATCATACAAAAGCACCAGCATATAGAATAGGTACAGCAAAAAGAAGAGGATTATATAACACAGATGGTAATCCAGGACCAGGTCAATATTCATCAACAAATCCAAATTTCTATAGACCAAAAACACCATCCTGGAAAATAGGAACAGGAATGCGTCCTGATTTAAATCCAGTTGATAAAAGTGTACCAGGACCAGGTAATTATAATGTAAGTAAAGGATTAGGGAATGGACCTAAATATACAATAGTAGGTAAAGGTAATATTGGTAGTATTAAAAATGGTATACCTGGTCCTGGACAATATAATGAAACAATGTATGATAAAACTAAAAATCCTGCTTGGAAAATTGGAACTGGATCAAGAGATGATAATTTAAAAAGAGTTATTAGAGAAGGTGTTCCTGGTCCTGGAATGTATGATTATGTTGGAAAGAATAGAAATATGGGACCTAAGTATGGGTTTGGAACTGAGAAGAGAGGATATGTTAAGAAAAGTGATACTCCTGGACCAGGACAATATCATATTCCATGTGCTATTGTTGATGTTAATGATTATACAAGGGAACAAGGGAAATTTGATCCTGAATTTAGGTATATTTAGTTTGAGTTTTTTTATTTTATAATTTAATTTTTTTTAGGTTTTTTTTTTAGGAATTTTTTTTTAATTATTGATTTTTGTTATTAAATATTTTTTTAATTAGAATTTTAAATTGTTTTTTTTTATTTTAAGAAATAAAATTAAATTTTTATTATATAAAAATATAAGAAAAAATTAATATAAAAAAAAATAAATATTTTATAAAAAAATATTTAAAATAATTTTAATAAAAAAATAATATTTAATTAAATGCAAGCAATAGAACAAAGTCAAAAATTTAAAGTAACACAATGGAATACAGTAGCAATGTGGGTTTATAATAATTTAGGAGACACATGTTCAATTTGTAAAAATCCTTTAAATGAAGCATGTATTAATTGTCAAGCTAATCCCGATAATTATGATCCTGGACAATGTAAAAAAGTTGTTGGACAATGTAATCATTGTTTTCATAATCATTGTATTGAAGAATGGATTAAAAAACAAAATAATTGTCCTTTATGCTTTAATGAATGGATTCAAATGAAGTTTTTGGATTAAGATTTTTATTTTATATTTTTTGATTTTATTTTATTATGTTTTTGATATAAAAAAAATATTAATTCATGTATTTTTTATTCATTTTTTATATTCTTTTTTAATAAAATATTATTTTGAGGAAAAATTATATTTTTATATACTTTCTATTCATATAATTAATTTGGGAAGTTCTAATAATATTTTTTTCTTTATTATATTTCACTATTAATAAAGTATGAATCAAATAATAAAAATAATAAAAATATATAAATTAATTAAATAAATTCAATTTTAAATCTTCAATTTTTTTTGAAAATGAAATCAAAAAGGAAAATAAGTAAAATATCAATAATTTCAAAATCAATAACAATGAAAAACAATAATAAAAAAATAATAAATACAAGTAATTCAAATAACGAAATAATATTAACAGAACCATCATCAGAACATTCTCAAACAATAAGAAATCTCCCACCAATAAAAGAAAAAAAAATATTAAAAAATGAAGAAGAAAAAGAATCAAATAATATAACAACAAATGAAAATAACATAGAAACAACAATAAAAAACACAGAAAGAAGTACAAAAAATGATGAAAATAATAATAACAATACCAAAAAATTTTCTTTTTGCTATTTTTATAAAACTCATAATTTATATTTTTTTATAAAAAAACCAAATAAAAAACAAAAAGAAATTACTTCAAAAAACTTTGAATTAAAACACGAAATTGAAATACCTTCATCATATTACCCATATATGAATACATTTGAAGATATACAAGAATGTTATATTGAAACATGTAAAAATGGAAATTTTGGTTTTAAAAATAATATAAAAGATTGTAATATAATATGGAAATTAGAACCAAGAGAAATAATGGATTCAATAGTAAAAAAATTAACAAAATACCAAAAATTTTCATATTTTCCAACAACATATAATTTAGGAAGAAAAGATAATATGTATAGAAAATTTAGAAATTATAAAAATTCATTTCCAAATGATTTTAATTATATTCCTTTATCTTTTATTATGCCAACTGAAGGTGATAAATTTAAACAATATGATGGTGATTTAAAAAAATTATGGATAGTTAAACCAGTTAATTTAAGTAGAGGAAGAGGAATTCATATATTAAAAGATCAAAATGAATTATGGAAACTTACATGGAAAAGTGTATATAATTTAGATGTTAAAAATATTGTTTGTAAATATATTTCAAATCCACATACAATTAATAATAAAAAATATGATTTGAGAATTTATGTTTTAATTGCTTCATTTACTCCTTTAAGAATATATTTATATAATAATGGTTTAGTTAGATTTGCTACTGAAGATTATAATAAAAATAATACTGATAATATTTATGTTTATTTAACTAATTTTTCTATTAATGTTAATAATCCAAAATATAAAAATAATGATAATAATAATGATGATAATGATTCATCTAAATGGAGTTTATATGAATATAAACAATATTTTATTAAAATTGGAAAAGAAGATTTATATTATAAAATATGGGATCAAATTGTTGATATTGTTATTAAATCTATTATTACTATTGCAAATCAAAGTTCTGAATTAATTAATTTTAATAAATTAAATTCTATTTTTGAATTATATGGTTTTGATATTTTAGTTGATGATAATTTTAAATGTTGGTTAATTGAAGTAAATGTTAAACCAAGTATGCATTGTACTTCTTCACTTGATTTAGATATTAAAACAGATTTAATTACTGATATTTTTAATCTTGTTGGAGTTTATCCTTTTAATCATTATAATAATGATTCAGTTTGTTCTATTGATGAAAATAATAATGTTAAATTAAATGAAATAAAAAAAAAAAAGAAACCTATTTTATTTAAAGGAGAAACTAATTCTGAATTATTTACTTTAAAATCTGATATTTTAAGATATTTTAATCCTTATAATTTATCTAAATATAGAGAAAATTATAGTAATCCTTTTTATATTAAAATTATACAAGATGCTATTGAAGAAATTGATAGAAGTTCTTTAACTGATTTTAATTTAATTTTTCCTAAGAAAGATAATTTGGAATATTATTCAAAATTTTTAACAAAAATAAATCAAACACATGATACAAATATTGTATTTTGGCAATATATTTTGACTAATGAATAAATATATACTTTTATTATTTTTATTATAATTAATTATATATTATTATTTTTCATAATAAATAAATTTATTAATATATTATTTATAAAATTATAAAAAAATATCATAAAAAAAAAAAATAAATCCCCCAAAAAAAACAATAATTAAATAAATAAAAAATAACAATTTTTTAAATTAAATAACCAATATTTCATATATTAATTTTCTCAACCATCTTCCCTTTATAATAAATTCCATATACAAAAACATTTTTATTATCAAAACTTTCCATTCCATATCCATCTCTTTTCCCATTAATCCATTCTCCTTTAAAAGTACCATCATTAGGAGTAATTAATTCACCAATTCCTTCAAATTTATCATTTTTAAAACAACCTTTATAAATTCTCCCATCATTATATTTATAAATACCATAACCATTTCTTAAATCATCTTTAAATTCTCCTTCATATTCATCACCATCATAATAAGTAAAAATACCATAACCATTAAATTTTCCATTAATTGCAAATCCTTGATAAAAAGAATTATCATTATTATAAACTTTATAATGTTCATTTACTTTATTATTTTTCCAAATACCAATTTTTTTTTCTTTTGGTTTTCCATAATAAATTCCAAATCCATTTCTTTTTTGATTTTCTATATTTCCTATATAGTAAATAAAACCATCATTTAAATAACAAATTCCAAATCCATTTGCTTTATCATTTTTAAAGTATCCTTTATAATTTATTTCTCCATTTTGATAATAATCAATTCCAAAACCTTCTTTTAAATCTTTTTCAAATTGACCTTCATAATTTAATAATCCAATATTATTATAATAAATACCATATCCTTCATAATTATTATCTTTAAATTCTCCTTCATATTTTTCATTTGTAATATTTGATTTTAATTTTCCTATTCCTTCATAATTATTATTTTTAAATTCTCCTTCATAATTTGAATTATATGTTTTTTTTATACCAATACCTTCTTTATTTCCATTTTTCATATCACCTTCAAATTTTTCTCCATTAAGTGAATATTTAATAAAATAACCATTTGATAAATTATTTTTTTTTTCTTCTATTATAATATCACCATTAGGATAATATTTATAAGAAAAACCTTCTTTTAAATTATTAATATAATAATCTTTAATAATAATATCATTTGGTAATTTTAAAATATAAAATCCTTCTTTATAATCATTTAATTTATTTCCTTTTTCAATTCTTCCATCTTTACCATAAAAAATTCCATATCCATTCATATGATCATTTTCAAAATAACCAAAATATTTTCCTCCATTTTTATAAAGTAAAATTCCTCTTCCATGTTTTAATATAACATCATCTCTTCTTATTATTTCACCATAATAAATATTCCCACTTTCATGATCGTCATATTCTTCATAAAAATCAGGTTTATCTTTTTCATTTTCATAATTTATATTTAATGGGAAATTTGATAATAAATAATTTTTTTCTTCATTTGTAATTTGATATTCTGTATTTAAAAAATTATTTGATTGATTTAATATACAATTATAATTATTATTTAAATATGTAAAATATTTTTGTATTTTTGCTAAAAAAGGAAAATTATTATCAATTTCAAAATTTATTGGTTTGAAATTTAATATATTTTTTATATTATTTATTATTTCATAATTTAAATTATTTTCTTTTTCCATTTCTTTATATGAATTAAGTAAATCTTTACAAAAATTTATTTGATTTCTATTTATTTCTTTATATCTTAGCATTGCTTCTAAAAAATTTTGTTGATATTTTGTTAATTCATCATAAATGTCTCCTGCATTTTTAATCAATTTAAAATAATCATTTTCAATTTGTTTTAAATTATTTTCTAAATTTTGAATATCTTCTTTTGATAATTTTTCACATTCTTTTTTATTTTTTTGTTCTTCTTCTGCATTTGAAATTAAAAATGAAGATGAGGCATTTAAATTTCTTTTATAAAAATCACGAAATTCTTCAATGTTATAATGATGATTTTCACATTTTGATTCTATATTTACTTTTCCATTTTCATATAATATTCCTATTAATGGTATATTTGAACAATCTTTACATTGAATTTGTTTATTTGTATTTTGCATTTTTTTATTTTTTATTTTTTTATTTTTTATTTTTGTTCATGTAAAAATGATGTAAATTTCAATTAAAGAATTAAAAAAAAAGGAATACTTAAATATTTATTAAGAGAAAATGATGATGATAATAAACAAATTTTTTTTCATATTCAAAAATTTGAAATTAAATCAAATTTTGAATTAGAAATTCTTAATAATAATAAAGAGGAAATAAATAAAAAAATATAATTAAACAATCAACTTATTTTAATATTAATAATTATAATGCACCATTTTCATTATTAATTAATCCTAAAAATAATATTTCTTCAATTTATATAAAATATTCATATGAAACTTTAAATAAAATAAAGAATTATTCTCCTGTAATTAATAGTAAAATTATTTTTTTAAAAAAGAACAACTCATATTTTCTTAGATTTAATAAATATATACAAAATTCTATAGAGCCAATAGATTATACTATCTTTTATATTAATTCCTCAAATCGTTTTGTAGATTTATCTAATATTTGTTCTATTAAAAATTATTGGATTGAATTAAATATTTTAACTAATTTTATTGTAGATTATAATTTAGATTTTATTGAGATTAATTTGACTAAATTTAACTTTATAAATGGAAAATATAAATTTAATATTATTGCCAAAGAAATTAATGGATTAAAAACTGAATTTTTATATAAAGAAAAAGAAATAAATATTAGAGAAAGTTTGTTAATTAAAATTTTAGATTTTTTATTGATTTTATTAAATTATTTGACAAAATTAACAGTTATAATTTGTATTATTTCAATTATTATTATAATAACAATTATTGTTATTTGTATATACTCTTATAAAAAAGAAAAAAAAAAAAGAGAAGAATTATAATGATTTTAACATTAAATTTAATCCAGATAATAAATTTGTTAGAATTGATAATAAAAGTAATTTGAATGATTAAATTAAATAAAAATTTTTTATAAAATTATTTATGCATTCAATTAAAATATATAAAATATATTAAATGATTATAGCTTTTTATAAATACATAATACCTTTTTTTTAAGAAAAATATTATCAGAAATAATAAATTAAATTTAAATTTTAATTAATTCAATATTATACAACAAAGACAAAATAATTAATATAAAGGATATCCTTCAAAAACATCATTAATATTAATATCATCAGTATTTTCATCATTTTCATTATTTACTTCATTATTATTATTTTCAATAATATTTTGTTCATTTATATAATTATCTCTATTAAAAAAATAATAAACTCCAAAAGAAAAAATACAAGTTGAAATTAATAATATAAAATTTTTATTAACAGAAAAACCAAAAAATTCTGTTACTTTAATAATTTTTGAAAAATCAACACAAGCTAAAACTCCTTTTTCAAAAAGGATAATCATTAATAATTTATTATTATCAAATTTATTAAAGTAATAATTTAATATTTTTCTTTTTCTTAATCTTTTTGGTATTGAAGATAATACAATTAATTGTTCTTTTTCTTTTTTATTAATATTATTTTTATTTTTATATTTTAATGATATAAATTTCATATCTCCATTTTTATAATTTATTATTAAATTATCTAAATTATCATCTCCTTTAAAAGAAGAAATTTTTTCTTCTGAACATAATAATAATTTACTTATTAAATCTTTATTTTTCGAATTATTTATTGAAACATAAAAAATATTTGATAAAAATTTATATATAAAAAAGTCATTTTTTATATTTGTTATTGCTAAAGTCTTTTTCATATAATTTTTAATTCCTTTTTTTATATTTTTTCCTTTTAAATTTGACATATCATATTTATCATAATTTAATTCAGAAACTTTTAAAGTTTTAATATTTATAATTTTATAATTAGAAAATGAATTTAAAAATTTAATCAATTCTGCTTTTAAAAAAACACCATTTCTATTAAAAGTTATATATGAATGAAAAATACAATTAATATTTTTCATAATAAATAAATTAGTTGAAATATGAAATGCTTCTTCTGAACGATTTATTTTATTATAAAAAGATTTTTCCCAAATTCCTTTATCATTTTTTATTAAAATTACAATTTGATAGAAATCAATAACTCTATTATATAAAATTATATTTTTTCCAACTGTAAAATAAAATAATTTTGAATTCCCACTTAAATCAATATCATTTATTATTAAATTACTTTTATTACATTGTAAATTTTCAATATAACGAAATTTATATTTTATTTCATCACCATTTATTATTTGTTTATATAATATTAATAATATTTTTTTATCTAATGAAAATTCAGATTTAATAATAGTACCATTTATATCATTTAATTTCCAACAAAAATTTATTATTGATTTCTTTAAATCATATTCTTCTTTATAATTAATTAAAAAATTATCTATTGGAATACTATAACAAGATATTATAGATTTTTTATTTAAAATACTATAAATATCATTTATTGGTTCAAAAGAAAATTCAATAATAAAAATATTTTTTCTATCATTTAATATAAAATATTTATTATCTTCATTATTATTTGGTTTAAAAATATTTTTTCCTGTTGAATTTATATAATTAAGAAATTCATTTTCATGAATGTTGTTTTCAATTTTAGATTTATTTTTAAAAGGTATATCTCCAGTTAATTTATATGATAAAGGTGTTTCATTGAAATGTTTATATATTAATTTATTTAATGTATTTAACATTGTACTATCGAAATCAATTGTTATATTTTTTTCAAATGTTGAACAAATAAATTGAGGAATTATATTATTCATAAATAAATTTTCCCAAGCTGAAAAAAAACAAAAAAATATAAAAAAAATATGAATAAACCCAAAAAATTTAATTAAAGACATAATTATAATATTTTATATTTTAATTAACAAAAAAAAAATAAAAAATAAAAAAAATAAAAAATGATATAAAAAAAACTAATTAAAAAAAATATAACTTAAATTAAAAAAAATAAAATGTTTTACAATACAAATCGTTCAACAAAAGCAGCAATTCGTGAAAGAGAATTAGCTGGAAATGGTCAAAGTATAATATTAGATCATGAAAGATTAATAAAAATTCAAAAACAAGAAAAATTAAAAGGACTTTTGATAACAAAATTTTGTAGAAAATATGGAATAACAAAACCAGAAAAAAAAATAGAAAAAGAAATAAAAAACTTTGTTCAAGGAGAAAAATTAACAAAAGCAGATTTAGACAAATTAGAAGATAGAATAAAACAATTATTAAAAGAACAACAATTACAAAATCAAAATAAAAATTTAACAGAAATAAATATGACAGAACCAAATGAAAATTTAAATAATGAAAATAATACATTAAGATCACAAATAATAAACACAATGCCAAATTTATCAAATGAAAAAAATACAATTCGAAATATGACAATGTCAGTTGATGTAAAAAATAATAAAAAAAAATATTCAAATATGTATGAAGAATTAGCAGCTTTAGAAGCAGAAGAATCTGCTTTTAAACCTAAATTAAAAAAAATTGATTTTTCTAAATATGGAAATGAATGGGCTGCTATGAATATTTATTCTAAATTATTATATGATCAACAATTAAAAGAAATTGCTATTAAAGAAAAAGAAGATCAAGATAATTTACATAAAATTTTAGCTAAACAAATTGAAGATAGAAATAAAAAAATTGAAGAAGAAAAAAAATATGAAAAAGAATATAAAAAAACTATGAGAATGCATAGAAGAAAATTAGATGAAATTGAAAGAGAAAGAGAAAAAGCTTTAGAAGAACAAAAAAATAAAATTTTACAATCAAGATTAGTTCAAATTGAAGATAATAAAAAAAGGAAAAAATTAGAAGAATTAAAAGATAAAAAATGGGAAAGATTACAAGTTTTAAAATATAAAAAAGAAGATGAATTAAATAAAAAAAAACAAGAAGAAATGGAAGAGAAAAAAAAAATAATTTTACAACAACAAATTAAAGATAATGAATTAAAAAAACAGAAATTAATAGAAAAATTAAAAAAAGAAAAAGAAGAAAATGCTTTAATGATGAAAGAACAAGATTTAATAGAACAAAGAAAAGAAAATGAAAGAATTAATTATTTTAAAAAAATAGAAAAAATGCAAACTAATTTTATGTCTGGAGAAGCATTAAAGGCAATTAGAAAAATGAAAGAAGAAGAAGAAGAAGAAAATATGAAAATTAAATATTATCAAAGAGAAAAAAGAAGATTAGAAAATGAAAAAGAAATTAAAGAACAAAAATTAAGAGAAGAACAAAAAAAAGAATTAGCTAAATTTTTAGAAATGCAAATTGATGAAAAAAAAAAAAATGAAGAATTTGAAGATGCAATTAATAAAGAACAAATTAGGATTTTTAAAACTGATGATCAAAAATTTAAAGATGATCAAATTGAAATTCAAAAAATTATTGATAGAAGAAATAGGAAACATTTACAATTTTTAAAGAAACAAATGGAAGAAAAAAGAGAAAAAGAAATTCAAAGTCATGTCCCTTTAATGAGTCCTACTGAATATTCTATGAATTATAAATTTTTAGAAAAAGCAAATCAAGCTTTAGAAAATGCATAAATTTGATTTTTTTTAATATTTTTTTTTGTATTTTTTTTGTTTATCTTTTATTCAATTATTTAGATTTTTTATTTTGAGTGAATTTTAGATTAGAAAAAAATTAAATAGAAAAAAAAACAAAAATAAAATATTTTATTTATTTATATTTATTCATTTTTTAATAATTTAATAAAAAAAAAAAAATAAAAAAATAAAAGAATCTTCATCTAAATAAAAATAATATAAAACAAATAAAAAAAAAATATAATTAAATAAAACAAAAACCGTCAAAAAATGCCAAAAAAAGGAAAAAAGAAGAAAGATAAAGAACCAAATGATAAATTTATGGAAATGGAAGAAGCACAATTAGAAGAATACATATCAAAAAAAGAAGGAGAAATAAAAGAAACAAAAAGTAAAAGAAACTTTGTTCAACAAGAAAGAGACATGATAACAAATTATTATGAAATATCAAAAGATGAAGAAAAAAAATTAAAAGAAGCAATTGAAAAAGAAGAAGTAGCAATGGATTATTTAAATAAAGAACATACAAATGAAATAAATGCTTTTGAAAATAAATATCGTCATTTAGAATATGATCATGATATGTTTATTAATGATCAATTACCAAAAAAAAGTCAAGAATCAATTGAAAGAGAAGAAGAAATTAGAAAAAATAGAGAAGCAATTTATATGAAAAAAAAACAACAATTAAAAGATGAAATTAAAACAAATACTAAAACTCATAGAGATGATATTACAAAAGAAAAAAATAGTTTACAGAATAATTATGATGAGAAAAAAAAACAATTAGAACAAAGATTAAGAGATATTATTGCACATTATAAAAAAAAATTAGCTGAACTTGAAGCAGATTTACATTTGAGATTAAAAGTTGAAATTCATGAATTAGAAGAAAGAAAAAATATGCATATTTTTAATTTAAATAAAGTTTTTGATGAAAAAATGAATAATTGGAAAGGTGAAAATATAAATCAAATAAGAGAAAGTATTAAAATTATAAAAGAAAATATTGAAAATTTAAAAGATTTAGAAAATGATAATAAAAAATTACAAAAAGAAAATGATATTTTACAAAAAGAAATTAATATCCTTGATGCTAAATATAAAGAAGAAAAAGAAATAAATAGATTAGTTTTAAATCGTCTTGCTAAATATTATAATCAAGAAATAAATATGAAAAATATGAAATGTAAAATTCAATCTTTAAGAGAAAAAGTAAAAGAAACTGCACAAAAAACTGAAGATATAGAAAAAAGAAAAGAAGAAACACAAGAAAAAATTGATGATTTAAAAAATAAATTTAGAACAGTTTTAGATCAATATCAAGAAAAAACAGAACATAAAAATGATTTATTACAACATCATTTAAACGAATTAAATGGAGATTATGAAAAAAAAGAAGCAGAAATTGAAGAAATTTTAAAAAATTTCGATATTGTTGCAAATAGAGAAAGAGAAGAAAATAAAAATTCTGCTTTTAGTAGAGAAATGATAAATGATTTAATGGAACATATTAAAACTACTTTATCTGATAAAACTATTATTATTAAAAGATTGAAAGGTTTACTTGCTGTTGCTGCTAAAGCTTTTAATGATACTATTAGAGTTTATGAAGCTAAATTAATTGAGTTTGGTTTACCTCCTGAAGAATTAGGATTTCAATTACTTGAGACTAATACTAGTAAAATGCCTGCTGGTCTTGTTAGTGATTAATTTTTTATTTTTTTTTATAATTTATGATAAAATGATATATAAAGTGAAATAAAATATTTTAAATTTTATTTGAATTTTTTTCTTTTTAATAATTTAATATTTTAATTCTTTTATATTTTATTTTTTATTGTTTAATAATATATTATATTATATTACTCTAAAATAAAGAATTTATTTATTTTTAAAATGAAATCTTTTTTTTAAAAAAAATCTAAAAAAATAAAAAAAAAACATTATATCATACCAACAATATAAAATCCTAAAAAAAATAAAATATAAAAAAAATGTCTTATCTCCTTTTATTCCTTCTATTATCTTCAATAACCTGTTCATCAACAGAAGAATCAAAAGAAATATTAACAATATGTACAAACAGTCTCCTCTCTTCTCTTCCTCCAGCATTTTGTTGGAAAAAAGGTGGTGATGCAGGTACAATTCCAAAGAATTGTCCAAAAGGTTTTACTCGTAAAGCAGCATTATGTGAAGAAAATTGTAAACCAGGTTATAAATTCATAGCAGGATTATGTTATAAAAATTGTAAAAAAGGATATAAAGATCATGGTTTAACATGTTATGCACATTTCTTTAAATGGCATTATAAAAAATCCTACATTCCAAAAAGATTAACAAATTTTGATAAGAGAGTAACTTGTCCTGGTAAAATGTATCATTCTGCTGCTTTATGTTATAGAGATTGTAATATTATTGGTTTAGTTAATTGTGGTATTGGTGCTTGTGCTGTTGATAAAGATACTTGTGGTCAGAAAGTAGGTGAAATGGTTATTAGTGTTTTAACTGGAGGATTAAGTTTACTTACTAAAGTTTTTACTATGGGAAATGTACCTTTTGGAAATTTAGATAAGAATTTAATTAATAATGGATTAAATAAATTAGGGAAAGATCATATTATTAATGTGTTTAAAAATGTTAAAAATGTTTTGAATTTAGGGAAAAATTATATTCATAAACAAGGTTATAAAAAAGCACAAGATTTAATTAATAAAAGTAAAGTTTTAGGAAAATTAAATTTAAATGCTGAAAAAGTTTGTAATCCTATTTGGAATTCTCTTGAAGAGAAAGTTAATCAATTTGGTATTCCTAGTAATGATGGAATTATTGATGTTATTGATATTTTAAAAGCTATTGAAGTTGGTATGGAATGTAAAGGAAAAGATCCTTTAACTTGTGCTAAGGATGTTATGAGTGTTTTTAAAGAAAAAGATCCTACTGGATTGTTGGCTATTGCTATTTCCTTTATGCATCCTGAATGTGTTGTTCCTGTTGAATAAGTTTTTAATTTTTAAATAGATTTTTTTTATTTTTTTTTTGGGATTTTTAAAATTTAGTTTTTTAAATATAAATTAGGTTTTTTATTAATTAAATAATTTATAATTTTAAATTCATTAATTTATTTCAATTTTTGATGATAATAATTGTCATCTAAAACTGAATTATAATTAAAAGCAAAAATAAAAGAATTAATAATAATTAAAAAAAAATAAAAATTCCATTTCATTTAATAAAAATTACATTCAAAAAAATAAAAATACTAAAAAATAAAAAAAATTTATTTTTTAAAAAAAACTCTAGTTTCAACAACTCTATAATTAATATTTTCCCAAGGTTTTTTTTCAACAAAAACAATTTTTTCAAAAAGATTAGATTTAATATAACTTTCATTATAATGACTAGTAAATTTAAATTCAAAATGTCCAGGTTGTCCCATAATTAAATTTTCAGGATTATCAACAATAAATTTTCCAGTTGAATTATTATCATTTAAATTAATACAATTTAATATTTTTGATTCTTTAATTTGATCAATATTATCAATATACCAATTATATCCTGTTGTAGGATTACTAAATATTTTTATTATAAAACCTTCTCCCATTTTTACTGTAATATCCCATATTTGATTTATTGGTGGTAAAGTAAATTCTTCAATTTTTTTCTTTTTATTTGTTGAATTATTTATTGTTGAAAAATTTCCTGATGTTGAATTTTGTAATATAATTAAGGGAATTATAGTTAATATTATTATGATTGAAGATTTGAAAAATAACATTTTTTTTTTATTTAATTTTTTTTTATTTATTTGTATAATTATTTTTTGTTGAAAATAAAAAATATTGGGGATTGGGGATTGGGGATTGGGGATTGGGGATTGGGGATTGGGGATTGGGGATTGGG
>JAJJLH010000231.1:0-35761 GCA_023806865.1 Isotricha sp. YL-2021a
ATAAAATATTTAAAATAAATTAAATGAAATACACGTGTTTATTATTTATATCATTTTTTTATGTATCATTATCAATAGACATAAGTGTATTGAACGGTGAGAAACTCTTCAATAAATACACTCCAATAATTGTAAATCTTTTATCAAAAGATACATCACAACAAACATCAAATGTAGATTTAATATGTGTAATAGATATATCAGGAAGTATGACAGGAGAAAAAATTTTATTAGTAAAAGAATCCTTAAAAAAATTAATATCATTAATGACAGAAAAAGATAGAATTTCAATAGTATTATTCAATCATCAATCATTTAAAATTTTAGATTTAACATATACAACATCAGAAAATAAAATAGATATAAAAAATAAAATAAATAACATTAAAGCAGGAGGAGGTACAATAATAATTTCAGGATTAACAACAGCAATTGATATATTAAAATTAGACCAATTAAAAAATAAAGATAATAAAGATTATAAAAATAGAATCCCAGCTATAATTTTACTTTCAGATGGTAATGATAATAATATGGATGATAATCAATTATCACAAAGTTTCAAAGAAATATCAAGAAATTTAAATTTATTTTTCACTGTTCATACTTTTGGTTATGGTAATGATCACGATCCTAAAATTATGACAAAATTAGCAAAAATAAGAGATGGTTCATTTTATTATGTTTCAGAATATAATAAAGTTCAAGATTATTTTATTAATGTTTTAGGTGGTTGTATGAGTGTTATATCAAATTATGTTAAAGTTAATGTTAATAGTATTTTCCCTTTAAAAAAAGTTTTTGGTGAAGAAGAATTATATTCTTATAATTTAAAAGATAATCATTTTGATACTGAAATTTTGCAATTTATTTCTGGAAAAGAATATACTTATGTTTTTGAAGTTGATTTACCTGAAAATATTCATGATGGAGATAAAATTTTTGATGTTGAAGTTGTTTATATTGATAATAATGGAAAGGAAATTAAAGAAAATAAAGATTTTTATTATCAAGGAAAATTAGAAGTTTTAATTTTAGAAAAAGCAAATGAAGAATATGTTAGAAGTATGACTTTTGAAACTATGAAAAATGCTTATAATTTAAGAGAAAATAATAAAGGTGATGATGCTAGGAAAGTTTTAAATGATATGAAAGATTTTTATGTTAATAATTTAAAAAAAAAGAAAAAAATTAAAACAAAAAAGTTAGATGATTATATTGGTGAATTTGATTCTTCATTAAAAATTAATGATGAATCATTTGATAGTTCTGATGCTGCTACAATGATGGGAAGTATAAGAGAAGGACAAAGAAAAATGGGAGGTCAGAAATTATCTTTTTCAAATACTTTACAAAAAGAATTGATGGCTCAAGCAGGGGAATTATAAATAATAAAAATATAAAAAATTAACTTTAAAAAATAATTAAAAATTTAAAAAAAAAAAATGACAAAAGTATATACTTCAGAAATAGAAATTCCCTTATTTAAAATAATTTTATATGGTAAAAGTGGAGTAGGAAAAACAAATATACTTCAAGTATTTAATAATGAACCATTTCAACCAAAACACTTATCAACAGTAGGATTAGATTTTAGAGTAAAAAAATTAGAAATGGATGACGGATTATATAAACTTCAAGTAATCGACACAGCAGGAAAAAAAAATTTAAAATTATCAAATATAAAAGAATTTTTTGAATCTGCTGATGCAATTATTGTTGTTTATGATATAACAAATAAATCAAGTAAAAGACATTTAAAAGAAATTAAAGAAGAAATTAATAAAATGGAATTAAATAATAAAAATTTTACTTATATTTTAGTTGGTAATAAAAGTGATGATAGAAGTAATAGAAATGTTAGTGTTGAGGAAGGAACTAAATTTAGTAAAGAGTTTGATGATCATTTTTTAGAAGTTAGTGCTAAAGATAATAAATATATTGTTGATTTGTTTGAAATGGTTATTAGATTTGTTAATGAAAAAAGATTAGATATTAAGAGAATTGATGAAATTGAAAGGAGGAATAATTTGAAAGGAAAAAATGAAGAAAAGAAAGGATGTTGCTTTGTTTTTTAGTTTTGTTTATTTGTTTTTTTGTATATTATTTGTTATTTTTTAATTTTTTAATATATATATATATATATGTTTTTTTGTTTTTTTTATTTTAAATAATGAATGTAATATTAATTTTTATAATAAATAAATTAATAAAAAATAATTATTCTAAAATTATCCAAAAAATATCTAAATTAAAAAAAATAAAGAAATTTCTCAAACATTTTTTTTTATAATATTCATTTTTCCTTTTTAGTTATTTACAAATATGATTTCTTTATATTTTTTCAAATTATATATACATTAAATATACAATTTACTCATTAATTTAAATTAAACTGAATTTTTGTATATAAAACGTTATATAAATTTTTTTACAGATAATTAATAGACAAAAATAATAATAATATTAATATTAATTCAGAATTTACAAATCTTTCGTTATTATTGCACAAAATTCATCAAAATTAATAGATTCATTTTCATCTAAACCAATTTCTTCAAACATTTCTTTAATTTCTTCAATACTAGTTTTTTTTCCAGTTCTCTCAAAAGCTTTTTGTATACTAAAAATTGTTAAAGAACCAGTTTTATTAGTATCTAACATATTAAAAGCATTATATAATCTAATTTTATTTTCAATTTCATTTTTATTTATAACAGCAGCAATAAAAGAAGTAAAATTAATATAAGTTAAATCTTTATTTTTATCAACATTCTTTAAATATCTATCATATCTATTTGTTCCTACTTTTTTAATTTTACTCTCATTAACATTCAATTCTAATTTATTTAATTCATTAATAAAATCATTTGAGGAAATTAAACCAGTTTTTTTTGTATCTAAAGCATTAAAAATATCTTTAAATTTTTTTAATTCTTTACTTGACATAGTTTTAATAATCATTTCAACAACTCTTTGAGTAAATCTAAAAGGTTTATGAAAATTAACAATATTATTTAAAATTTTAACATTTAATTTCTTAGGATTAATATCTTCATTAAATTCTTCCTCTAACCATTTTTCTTGTAACAATTGAATAGCATTTGGTCTTTTTTTTGGATTTTTAGTCAAAGCTTTTAATATAAATTCTTTAGCTTCATTAGAAATTAAAGCAAATTTTTTACTAGGAAAAGTGACATTAGAATTTTTAATCAATTCAAAAATTTTATCTTTTTTGTCACCAATAAAAGGAGGAGCTCCATTTAATAAGCAATAAGCAATAATTCCAATAGACCAAATATCACATTTTTCATCATAATTTCCTTCTAAAACTTCAGGAGCAACATAAAAAGGACTTCCAACAACAGAATGTAAATCATCTTCTTTTAAATATTTTCTACTTAAACCAAAATCAATTAATTTAATATCAGAAAATTTTAATTTATTCTCAAATAATATATTTTCTGGTTTTAAATCCCTATGAACAATACCAAGAGAATGACAATGTACAATAGCACTAGTAATTTTAAATATTAAATGACAAGCATCTTTCTCAGTAAAATATTCACAATTTGAAACATGAGTAAATAAATCACCTCCAGTACATAATTCCATTATAATATGAAAATTATTTTTATCATTATATGTCTCATAAAATTTTACTATATTTGGATGATCTACTAAACTTAATGTTTCTATTTCTCTTAATACAGTTTGAATTTTTGATTGAGATAATTTTTGTTTGTTTATTGATTTACAAGCATATCTTTTATTTGAATCTGTTTTTGGAATTACTATATTTACTGTACCAAAGTATCCTCGACCTATTTGCTTTTCAAATATGTAGTTTTTATATATGTCTTCGTTGTTGTATATGTAGATACTTGTTCTTCTTGTTTTTGTAGTAAATGATGCTGAACTTATTATTGCTTTATTGTTTTCTACACTTTCTCTACGACGAACATTGAATCTTTGAACATTTGCTAATTGGGCTCTATTTGTACAACAAATTCCCATTATGAGGATTATTTTATTTTATTTTATTATTAGTTTAAAATATATTATTTTAAATAAAGTTTTTTTTTATTTATTGTTAAGGGTAAAATATATTAAATTTTTTATGCTCTAAATTCTAAATTATTTGGTTCTTCAATATGCATAAAATTAGCTAAATGATGTATAATTTCTTCATAACTCAAAAAAGTATTTTTTCCTAAATTAAGTGTAGTATCAATAACATTATAAATTTTTATTTCTTTGAATTCATCTTCAATATTTAAATCTTTAATAACATCCATAATAAATTTAGCATTTAAAAGTAAATTAGCATCATTAGAATCTTTTGATAATGTTAAAACTTTCTCACTTACATCTTGATTAACATTCCATTTTGATTCATCATTTTCAATTAATTCACTTTCTTTAGAAAAATTATCTAATAATTCAGTCATTAAAACAGTTTTTCTATTTTTTAAAACTTTAATTAAATTATTAAAATCATCTTCAATTTTTTTTATTGTTTCATTTTGTATTTTTTCCATTCTAAGTGAATATTCTCTAATTTCTAATAAATGGCTTTCACAATATTCTCTTTTCATTAATCCTTTATCAATTCCTTGCTTTATTTTATTTTTTAAGAAACCACTTCCTTCTTCTAAATGAATTATATCATGTTTTAAATGGAGATCAAATAAAACACAAGATGCACATACTGGTCTAAATTTTTTTATATTAAATTATATTTAATTTTTTTTTTACTCTTCACAATTTTTACATAATGCTTCAAATGGTCTTTGATGCTTTTCACATTTTCCAACTTCCATTTATTAATTTATTTTTTAAAAATAATTTTTTTTAATTAATTTTATTTATTAATATTAAAATAATTATAGTTATTTGCATCATTATTATCTTTATTCTTTTCATTATTTTCTTTATTTTTATCTCTAATAAAATGGAGTTCATATGGTGATATGAAATTAATTATATTTTCCTGAGCATCAATTCCATATATTTTCATAACACATCTACAATAATCATATTGAGAAAAATGTGGTTTATCTATGAATTCAAATGTTATATTTCTTTTTTGATTTTTTTTCAATCCAACAATCTCTAATTTTTTAAACTCATAATTGGAAACCTGAGGGATACAATAAATTATTGTTTTGCTTGGCCAATCATTTTTTCCATTATTTTCAATTTCAAAATTATATTTATTACTAATATTTATAAGTATCTCATTTTCGTTTAATCCGTTTGTATGAATTGTAAAATCATAATTAGAATTATATTTTGTTAATTTTGTTAAATCTTCTTTTTTCCTAATTTTAATAAAATCATGATCATGATATTCTCCTTCATAAAAATTTAATTTCTCACATAAAGGACATAAATTAAAATACTCACAAACAGAACATAAATAACGAGTACCAATTATTGATTTAATTCCACATTTAGAACAACTAACTCCTTCATGAACATACATTCTTTCCTCATCAGTTCTTTCAGCTTCCTCATAATAAATACCATAAGCTAATTTTAATAATCTTTCATTTTCTTTCATCATTAATTCATCTACTTTAATATCAGAAAGTTGTTTGTAATAATCTAATGAAGTTGTTACTAAATTTTCGAAATCTTTATTATCTTTCAATTTATTTTCTAATTCTTCTAATTCTTTTTCGTATTCTTTTTCATATTCAAATGCATTAATATTATCTTCTTGATTGATATAATCATTATTTTGATTGTCTACCATTTATTGATTTAATATTTAACTATTTTATTCATTAAAGTATTATTTCATAAGTTTATTGATATTTTGAAATAATTTGATTAATAAAAAAAGTATGCATATAATTAATTTAATTATTTAATATAGTGTTTATAAACTAGAATTGAAATTGATATTAATTAAAATATATATAAAAAATCTAAAAAAATTTTTCCAGTCCTAAAAAAAAATTAAAAATCAAAAAAAAATTAAAAAAATACCCATTATATAAAATGGATGGTTTTGAAATTCTAAAAAAACTAGGTGACGGTGCCTATAGCATAGTATACAAAGTTCGTCGTAAACAAGATAATAAAATATACGCATTAAAAAAGGTAAAACTCCAAAATTTAAGTGACAAAGAAAAAGAAAACGCATTAAACGAAGTTCGTATATTAGCAAGTGTAAAAAGTCCCTTTGTAATATCATATAAAGAAGCTTTTATAGAAGATTCAGATTCATCACTTTGTCTAATAATGGAATATGCAGACAATGGTGATTTATATCAAACAATAACAAAATTTAAGAAAATGGGTTGTTTATTAGAGGAAGTTGATGTATGGAGAATATTTATTCAAATGGTTTTAGGATTAAAATCCTTACATGATAAAAAAATCCTTCATAGAGATTTAAAAAGTGCAAATATTTTCCTTACTAGTGAAGGCAATGCTAAAATTGGTGATTTAAACGTATCAAAAGTAGCAAAAAAAGGTTTAGGTTATACTCAAACTGGAACACCATATTATGCTAGTCCTGAAGTTTGGAAAGATAATCCTTATGATAGTAAAAGTGATATTTGGAGTCTTGGTTGTGTTACTTATGAAATGGTTACTTTACATCCTCCTTTTAGAGCACAAGATATGGAAGGTTTATATAAGAAAGTTATTAAAGGTGTTTATCCTAGAGTAAGTGATAATTATTCTAATGATTTAAGTGAGTTGATTAAAATGCTTTTGAAAGTTAATGCTGGAGAAAGACCTAGTTGTAATCAGATATTGAAATGTCCTATTGTTAAAAAGAGATTGGAATATTTTCAAGCTCAGAATGGAATTGAAAATTTTGAGGAAGGGATTGATGAAAGTGAGTTATTGAAAACTATTAGGATTCCTAAAAATATTTTATTTTTAACTGATAGATTACCTGGGGCTAATTATGAACCTAATGGAAAAAATAAAAAAGATATGAATAATAGTAAAAAAAATACTTTTCCTAATAATAATTTACCTGATATTAAAAAAAAGTTAATTGATGGAATTGAAAATAATAAAAAAAATGATGATGGTGAAAAAAAAAATGATAATCATTCAATTGAAAAAGATAAAAAAAAGAATGTTTCTCTTGAAAAAGATAAAAGTACTATTAATAATAATAATAACAATAATAATAAAAGCAATATTATAAATAATAATAAAAATGAAAGAAGTAGTAGTAAAAATAATAAAGAAAATAATAATATTAATAATAATAGTCATATAAATGTGAATAAAAGTAGTAATTTAAAAATAATTAAAAATGATTCAAAATCAAAATTAAATAATAGTAGTAATATTATTAATAATAATAGTCAAATACATAATATTAGTAGTTCTGTTGAAGAAAAGAAAATAAATTTAAATATTAATGAAAGAAGTAGTAGTAAAAATCATATATCAAGAAGTCCAAATAATAATTATGATAAAGAAAAAAATGCAAATATGATTATTTTAGGATTAGAAAAAGATAGAGTAATATCACAAAGAAGATATCAACAACAAAAAAGAATAAAACAACAAAAATATATTGAAGGATTAGGTTTAAGTGAATTATATAAAATTTATGCTCCCAGTTTAGAAATAAATAATTATGGTCATAAAAATAATATTATTAATAATAAAAGATCTTATGATTATTCATATAATAAAAATAAGAAACCAATATACAATTATAATTATAATTATAATACAAATAATAGTAATGAATATTTACCTAAAGTTATTCCAAACAGAAGATTAAATCCAATAAAAAACAATATCAAATATTATTAACTTTAGATTTTTTTATATAGGATTTAATTTTATAATTTTTAATAAAATAAATTGATTGTTTTTTTAAAATTAAAAAAAATTTCAAAAAAAAAATTATATTAAAACTAATATTTCATAAAAATAAAATTAAAAAAAATAAAAAAAAACATAAATTAAAAAACAGCTATAATAAAAAATATATAAAAAAACAAAAAATAAAAAAAAATCAAATAAAAATGTCAAAAATTTTTTACATATTATTGATAGCATTATTTTCAATTTCAATATCAAAAAAATCATTAAAATCAAAAACAGGTTGCATGAATTTAGGAGATGATTGTGATTTAACATCATTTTGTTGTAAAAAATGGGTATGTAAAGATTATAGATGTGCTGAAAAAGGTACAAAAGAAAATCAAGTTAAATGGGCTCCTAAAGGACCTAAATGTGATTGGTTCCATCATTGTTCTAAATATTATATTTGTGAAAGTCATAGATGTCAAATTAATACAAATAAACTTACTAAAAATGTTGAAAAGACTTTAACTAAAAATGTTATTGCTGCTTCATAAATAATAAATTAAAAACGAATTTATTGTTTTTTGAATAAAATTTTTTTTAAAGTTGTATTTTTTTTTTCTAATGTTTATCTTATTTTTTAATTTTTGTATTTTTTTTTTATTTATTAATTTTAAATTATATATTTATCAAATTACTTAAATGATGATAAATAATGGAAGATGTATTCATTCAAAAAATAAAATTTCTCCTATTAAAAAATTAGAAAATTATTATTTTTGTATAAACTGTGGATCAATAATATATTCATTATCTGAAAATAAAAGTTACATAGCATCAAAACCACTTTCATATCAACAAAATATTGAAATAGATCCATTAACTTTATATAATACAATAACAGTAAAAGACTTTAAAATAGTAAATCCAACACATCCTTATTTTAAAAATAGACCAAAGGCTATTTCTCTTTTACAAAAATATTCTGAATTTTATAAATATTCAGAATCATCTTTTTATTTAGCTTTACATTATATGGACTATATTTTTAGTCATATTGAAAAAAACATTCCACAAAAAAAATTTGAATTATATGTTATAAATTGTTTTTTATTAGCAGTTAAATTTTATGAAAAAGATATAATTCAACCTGATATCCCAATATATACTTCAATTGGAATTTCATATGATATTGATGAATATGATATTAATCAAAATGAAATTGAATGTTTAAAATTATTACAATATGATTTAAATTTATTAAATTCTTTTGATTTGTTACTTTTATTTATGAATAATGGTTTTGTTTTTGAAAATGAAATTGAAAATAAAAGTAATGAATTTAGTAATATTATTTATTGTTATGGGAAAAAAATTTTTTCTGATATTATATTAACACCAATTGCTATTCAATTTAAACCTATTGAAATTTGTTTTAGTATTGTTCATTTATCAAGAAAACAATTTGGTTTAAATAATCAATATTTTAATACTGTAAAAAAATTTTATAATATTCATTTAACTGATTATAAAAAATGTTTAAATTCAATTAAAAAATTCTTAGATAATCCTAATATAACTGTTATAGAACCAGTAAAACAAAAACCTTCTCAATCTTCAAAATATTTAGTTCCTTTATTAACAAATAAAAAAAAAGAAAATGAAAAAAATGAAGAAAAAAAAGATAATGATGAAAAAGAAAAAATAAAAGTAATCGAAAATAGAAGAAATTCTTTAGAAGAAGATATGAAAACTCCAATAAATATAAATAAAGGGAATAAAAAAAAAGTAAGAATAGATTCTTCTGATATTGAAAAAGAAAAAAATAATATTATAGAAAAAAAAATAACAGCAACTTTAAATTTTCAAAAACATAAAAGAGCTTCTTCTTCTTCTTTTATAAATAAATTAGATTTAATTGAAGAAGATGAAATTATGAATTTTAATAGTAGTTCTAAAAAAAGTTGTAGATTATTTAGTATTGATTTTAATGAAAATAAAAGAAGTAAATCTAAAGAAAATAAAAAAGTTATAATTGTTACTATTAAAGTTGATAATGAAAAAAGTAGTATTTCTGTTCCTAAAATAAGTAGAAAAAGTTTTAAAAAACAAAGATCACTTTTTTATAAGAATGATAAAGAAGATAAAGAAGATAAAGAAGAAAAAGAGGAAAAAATATAAATAATAAAAATAATTTAATGTAAGAATAAATTGGTTTTTTAAATAAAATTTTAAAAAAATTTGTTGTGGTTTATAATAAAAAAATCTGAATATTTTATAATGATTAAAATATAAATATAAAATAAAATTTAAATTATACTTATAGAAATATTATTTATTTATTTGAATAAGATATAAATTATTAAAGAAATAAAACAATTAAAATTAGATTAATATATTAATTAATTTTTTGCTTTTATTTTATTTATTTAAAAATGTCTTCTGATTTTTATTCTAATTATCCAAATTCAAATTTTAATAATATAACAAATAGATCAATTAATTTTAATCACATAAAATGTGATCACCACCAACAAAATTTAAAATCAAATGGAAAATTGGATATAAATTTATTAAATCAAGATTTAGAATTTTTAAATTTTAAATTAAAATTGAAATTATTAAACCATAAAATTTCTTATTTTAATAATATTATTTCAAATGATTATAATAACGATTCAAATAATATACAATATAATGAAGATAATAATCAAAATTCTTTTATAAATAATAATATTGATGAGGAAATTGAAAAAAATGTATTTAAAAAGTATAAAAGAGAATATGAAATAATTGATAATTTAAGTGAAATAGCTGATAATTTAATTGATGGTTTTAATTTAGATAAAACAATTCATAAAAGTAATTCTAATAATTATTTAATATCTCAGCCAATTTTAATTAATGATGAATTAAATAAAAATGAAGAATTAATAAATCATAAAATTTTTAATCAAAAAAATAATGAAGAATGTATAAATGAAAATCAAAATATTAATAATGATAATATTATTATTGAAATAAATACTTTTGATTTAATAGAAAGTATGAGTGATGAGAATAGTAATAATAATATCAATAAACAATTTGAGTATCAACCTGTTAAAAATATTGAATATAATTATATTTCAAAAAATGATAATTATAATGAAGATGAAAAAGAGGAAAAACCAAATTATAATTGTCAAAATAATCTACAAGAAACAATAGAATCTACTGATAGAAATTTTATTAATTTAAAGGATGAATATAATAATAGAAATCATAATAGAAATAAAAAAATTGATGATAAAATTATAAATGATATTAATGATTCTTACAATTTTCAATTTGAGAATTTAACATTTAAAAATTTAATAGTAGATGAACCAGAAAAAGAAAAAGAAGTTAATAATTTAAAAGAAAAAAATAAGGAAAGTGAAAAAATAAATAATAATTTTAATAATCAAATAATAAATGAGAATGTAGAAATAAAAAAAGAAATAGAAAAAATAAATGTAAATGATAAAAATAAAAAAGAATCTTTAAATGATTCAGATGATGATGATTTAATTATATCTTCAATAATGATAAAGGCAAAAGAATTAGCAAATAAAACAAAAGATGAAAATTTATCAAATAAAAAAATAATAAATCAAAAAATAAATATTGTACATAATAATAATATTGAAAAAAAAAAGAAGAATGTCTCATTCAGTGACAAATCATTAATTAAAATTTCATATAATCAAAATGAAAAACTTAGTCAATTAAAAATATGTGATAAAACAAATAAAAAAGCAAATTTTAATTTAAAAAATATGAAAAATTACAAGAAAATATTATCATCAAATAAACCTAAATCAATAAATTATGAAACATTAAGTAAAAATTCAAGAAATCACAAATTAACAAATTATAATAATACTTATAATGGTCCATTAAATAAAATAAATAATATGGATAATACAAAAGAAAGAAAAAAAAGTTTAAAAAAAGATATAAAAGATTCAAATGTAGAAACTAATAATCAAAAGAATATCAATTTACCTAATAAAAATATCAATATAATTAATAGAAATAATAAAACTACAAATATTAATGAGAAAAATAATAATAAATTATCTTTAAAAACAAATTTAAGTTCAAATATTCTTATGAAAGAAAAAAATCTATTACAAAAATCAAAAGAATTTTCACAAAAATTATGTAAAATTGTTAAAAATAAAACAAAAGAAAAAGGAATTAAAATCAAAAAATAACTCTATAATAAAATAAAAAAAATGATTTTTGTTTTTTTTTAACTTTTAAATATATTTGATTATTTATATTTATACTGTTTTATAATTTTTATGATTCATTTTTATATATATTTATTTATAATTAAAATTTTTATATTTAATAAGTTAATTATTTATTAATTACATATATTATAATGATTACATAAATCTATTTTGATAATTATAAATCAAAATAAAATAATAATTAAACTTATGTACATATACTATTTTATACGATAAAAATGAAAAAAAATTAATTAAAATTATTATCAATAATGATTTTCTTTATAAAAGCATTGGGACTCTTTGTTCTTGGTTTTTCCATATGAATTATTTTTTTCAATTTTAACAATGAATTTTTTGAAATATTTTTCTCATCATATCTATTTGTATTTTTATTATTTTTTACAATTTTAAAAATTAAGTATTTATTTAATTCATTCTTATTAAAATTTTTTAAACTATCATCTAATTGATATTCTGGAAAAAATTTTCTAATATTTTTATTCCAACCTACTTGATTAATAACTCTGTTTGTTTGATTTATATTGATTACATTTAAATAATTAGATAAATAATCTTTTTTATTAACTGAAATATCAATATCAATATTAAAATAAGTTGAAGATTTTGTTGTTCCTGTTGAAGGTCTTTCTGTCTTTTTTTTTCTTTTATTTTGTTTATATTGTGATGAAAAAAATTCATCATAATATTTTTTTTGTTTTTTATTGCCACTATTTATATTTATGTTTGTTTTTATAAAATTTTTAAAATTCGAATTAAACATTTTTTCTTTATTATTTCTCTTAGATATATCTTTTTTTATTAATATGTTTTTATGATTATATTTATTATTTTTCATTTCTGAAATAGTTTTTGTTTGATAATAATTATAAATATTGTTATTTTTATTTACCTTTTGGGAAAATTCAATCTGATTTAATATTTTTTTAAAATCTATTTCATTAAATGTTCTTTTTTTATTTTTTTCTTTTTTTTTAATTTCATTATCTTTATTATTTATTTGGATAATATTATTTTCAAATATTTTTTCATTATTTAAATCTGTAATAATATTTTCATTTTCTTTACTTATATTTCCAATATTAAAATTTTTTGAATTTATTGATTTATGATTTAATGATTTATTGATTCTATGTGAAAGCGGATTAATGTATAAATTATAAAGAATTTCTTTATTAATTTCTTTAAAATATTTATTTCTATATTGTTTTCTAATTCTTTCAAATTGATTAATTATTGGAGTATCTAATTGTAAATATATTTCATAAAAATTCTTTTTTTTGATTGAAATTTCACCAAAAAATTTGGTGGAATTTTTTAAAAATTTTTTCAAATTAATTTCATAATCTTTTTCATCTATTGAATTAGAATAAGTTTTATTTTCATTTATAATAATTATTTTTTTTAAATTTTTTAATTCAGCAATTTCAATTCCAGATTTTGTTTTAGGAGGACTTAAAATTATTATAGCATTAAATTCTTTTTTTTCATTTATATTATTTACAATTAAATAATTATCAATATTACTTTTATTTACTTTTATATTTTCAATTTTCCTATCATCAAATTTTTTTTCAATATTAAAATTTAAAATTGGGTCATTAAACATTCCAAATAAAGATAATTTCTTTATATTTTCTATCATTATTTCAAATGAATTTTTATTCATTAATTTTTCAATTTTTTGATTTTTATTTTTAATCATTTCTAAAGAATATTTTTGAAAATCTCTTTTTAAATTATTTAAAAAAAACTGACTATCTTTTTCATTAAAAATTATTTCTGAAATATTATCTATAATAAAAGGTTTTAATCTTATTTCAATTGATTCTAAATTTTTTTTATTGCTTTCCACATTAAAACAACTCAAAAATAAATTGTATTTTTCTGTTAACAAATTATTTAATAATTCTTTACTAATATAAAATAAATTTGAAATTAAATGATAAATTTCAATAGGAAAAAAATCATGGAAATTTTCTTTTATATCATTTAAAGCTAATTTTTCCCATATTTTTATAACTTCATTTTTTTCAATAAAATTTTTACTTTTTACTGATTCTAAATCTTGTTTTAAATTCATTAATTTTATTTCAATTTCATTTCTTTCGTTATGTTCTCTTTCATATTTTTCTTGTAATTCTTTTAATTTTTTATCTTTTTGTTCTGATAATTTTTTCAAATCCATTTCTTTTTTATTTTGCAAAAATTATTTTTATTATTTAAAAAAAATTTGAATTTAAATTCTTTAATATTATATTTTATAATTCTGAATTAATTTTATTACGTTTAATTAATAAAAAATATTGAAATATATTTTATTTATTGCATTTTTATTTATTAATTTAATATTTATAGTAAGATTTAACTTTTTTTATAATTCAAAATTTTTTTGAATAATTTCACTTTATTCAGAATTAAATTTAAATATTGTATCTAAGTAGTATTATTTCAAAAAATTAATTATTTTAAAATTAATTTATTAAGTTAATATAAATGGAATATAATTTTAATGATGAATTAGAGAATTTTCATAATAAAGAAAAATTAAAAAAATATATAAAAAGTTATTTTTCAAAAAGAATAAATCAAATAAATATTATATCAACTAATCAAGATGAAATATTAAGTAATTTAATGGATGAAGGTTATTTAATATTAAAAGAAATTGAACAATTAAAAAAATTAATCGAATTTGAAAAAGAAAATAATCAAATAATAAGTAATAAAAATAATAATCAATCAAAAAAAAAATTAGGTTTAACTATTTCACCATATAAGAAAAATAATAATAATTGGAAAAATAAAAATAAAAGAATATCTCTTTCAAAAAGTCAAGAAAAAGATTTTACAATTAATAATTCAGTTTTTGAAAAATTATACAGAAGTAAAAAAAGAGTTAATACAAGTAAATTCCAAAATAATTTTTATATTAGTACTTTAAAAAATAAAAAATTAAAAGAATATGAAAAAAAAAATTCTTCACCTAAAATTAAAAATTTAATCATCAGAAAAGATAATAAATCAAAAACAGTAAAAAATAATTTTAAATTTATAAATAAAACAAATAATAAAAATTCAATGACTCAAAGTAGTAAAAAGGCATATAGTATTTTAAGATTAAATTTTTCAAATAAATTAGAAGTTAAAAAACAATATATTAAAGTTGAAAGAGTACTTAATTTCGATTCAGAAAATGAAGAAAATAAACCTATTAATTAAAATATAATAAAAGTAAAATAAGGTAAAAATTAAATTATTTTTTGTAAAAAAAAGTAGTTTTATTATAGTGATTATTTAATTTTTTAATTATATAATTTTAAAAAACAAATTATTATTTTATAAATTTATTCATAAAAAAATTAATTATTTAAATTATATTTAAATAAATTTAATTAAAAAATTAATATATAAAAAATTTAAATATGTCATCTAATTCAACTCCACAAACATCTGAAAGTTCTCCATGCTTTCAAAATATAAATAACACAATTGAAGAACCTGATAGACTTTTAATTCTTTCAATATCTCAATTGTTAGAAGAAACTATAAAAAAAAATAAAAAAAAAAAATTTAAAATAGTTAAGGATTGTTTTTTTTCTAAAATGAATCCTAAAATTTCAATTTATGATTATTTATTTAGAATAGTTAAATATACAAAAATTAATATTTCAACTTTAATTTTATCAATTGCTTCAATAACTTCTTTAATGAGAAAAACTAAAAATGCACTTTCATATTATAATATATATAAATTAATTATTGCTAGTTGTTTACTTAATTCAAAATTTCATGAAGATTATACTTATTCTTCTAAATTTTATGCAAAAGTTGGAGGAATTTCATATAAAGAATTAAATATATTAGAAATTGAATTTTATAAAAAAATTGATTATTCTCTATTAGTAAGTGAGGATATGTTTAATAATTATTATGAATTTTTTCAGACAAAAGCAAAAAAATTAAAAGATTAATTTTAATATTTTACAAAAAAAGTAATGGTATGAGGTTATTTTTATTTAAATTTTTTAGTTTTATTATGTTAAAAATATGTAAATTAAAATCAAATAGTATTTTGTAAAATTTGGTTATACAGGGGTTATATTTTTTTATTATTTTTCATTAGAAATAAATTAAATGTTATATAGATTTGTATAATTGCTTTAGTTTTAAATAGAATAATTAAATAAAATAAATAAATAAATTTTGAACAAATTCATTTTATATTATTAATATGAGTTTAAAAATTATTAAACTATATTTTTCATTTTTAAATAATATATTATTTTATTTTTATTTATTTTAAAATAAGAACATTTTTTTAATTTTTAGCCTTAAATCTTAAAATCTAAATATATACAATGATTTTTAATTAATTAAATTTCTTTTTTTTTAATGTATCATCAAATTGATATACAGAATAATTTTTATTTAATAAACCATCTCTTAAATTGATTAAATTTATTTCTTCATTTTCATTTTCTTTACTTAATTTTTCAAATGAAATATCATTTATTCCTTCGAAATTTTCTGAAAATGAATTTGAATCATTGTCAAAAAAAAAATTATTTCTTTTCCTTTTAATTCCTAATGTTTTATTTTTAGTAAAAATAGATTTTGAATAACTTTTTGTTTTATTTGTCGTTGAACAATCATCTTTTGTTTCATTATTACAAACTTTACTCATTTAATTATAAATATATTTTTCTATCTTTGTTACAATGAATTAAATTAAAAAGAAAAAAGGTTAATTTTTTTATGTTCATTTAAAATATATTCATTAAGAATAATATTATTTATATTTATTAAAATGTTTTTTGATTGCTTTATAAATAAAAATTTCAATTTAATAAAATTTTATTTTTATTTTTAAAATTATTCTTTTTTTGTAAGATTATTTAATGTCTTTTTTTAGTATTTTTAAGTTATTTCTCATTTTTTCCCTTATAAAACTAAGTTTATTAACTGCAATTGCCATTGATTTTGGAAGTGAATATATAACTACAAGTCTTATTAAATCAAGAAAGCCAATTGATTTAATAGAAAATCCAATGTCACAAACAAAAACAAATCAATATTTATCAATATCAAATCACGAAAGAGTTTTTGGTTATAATGCAAAAGTAAAAATAACAAAAAATCCTGAAACAGTATTTCATAATATGCAAGAATTTTTAGGTAAATTACCAAACTCAACAAAAATAAAAGATTATATAAAAAATTATTTTCAAAGTTATGAAATATTATCAGATAAAGATTCAAATCAAATAAGATTTAAAGTAAAATATGATAATATTGATTATTTACTTTCATCAGAAGAAATAACAGCAATGATGTTAAAATATATAAAAGTATATGCAGAAAAATATTCAAATTCAGATGTTATAGAATGTGTTATTACAATACCTTCATTTTATAATTATAAGCAAAGACAAAGTTTAATTTCTGCAGTTGAATTAAGTGGAATGAGATTATTAAGATTAATTCATGATAATACAGCAGCATCTATTAAATATTTTAATGATAAAAGATATACAAAAGAAGAACAATATTTTATGTTTTATAATATGGGAGCATCGTTTACTCAAGTTTCACTTATTAGTATTAAATCAACTTATCAAGGAAGTAAAAGTGATATGACTGAAAATCAATATATTAAAGTAATTGATGAAGAATTTAATCAAAATTTAGGAGGAAGAAATTTTGATTATCATTTAGCAAAGTTAATATATAAGAAATATATGAAAAAAGAAAATAATAAAGATTTAAATGATGAAGATTTAAATAATATTAATAAAGATATTATTCAAAGAATTCTTCCTTATGCTTTAAAATATAAAGAAATGCTTTCTGCAAATAAAGAAATACCAATAAAAATATTAGGAATTGAAAAAGGAAATGAATATGAAGATATTTTAACAAGAGATGAATTTTTAGAAATATCAAAAAATGATTTAAATAAAGTATATGAACCTATTAAATTAATATTAGAAAGGAATAATATTTCAATTGAAAGAATATCTCAAATTGAATTTATAGGAGGAGGTCATAGAATACCAAAAATAAAAGAAATAATTAGTGAATTTATACCAGAAAATAAAATGGGTGTTCATACAAATGGTGATGATGTTATTTCATTAGGAGCTGGAATTTATACAAGTAATTTATTAGGTATGAATCAATCAATTAAAGGAATGAAAAAAAAAATATTTTTAGAAAATAATGGTTATGCTATTGATACTAAAATTGAAATTATAAATGTAAATTTGAAAAAAAATCAAAAATTTTGTGAGGATGATTTAAAGGAATTAGCATTAGATAATTGTATTAGAAAAATTAATAAAAGTACAATTATAATTAAAAAATTTAGTGATTTGCCAGTTGAAAAATCAGTTAGTTTTTCACATGATAGTGACTTTGAAGTAAATTTATATCAAAATGATGAAAAAATATTAAATGTATTAGTAAATAAATTAAATAATGATGCAATACCAGAATTAAAAAAGAAAAATCCAACATTATTTGATAATATTAAAGATATAAGAATTAAAGTAATTGTATCATTAGATAAATTAGGAATGATAACAATTAAACCTCATATAATGTATAATGTAAATACTTATTATACTTTAGTTAAACCTAAAGGAGGAGGAAAAATTGATTTAAGATATATTAGTAAACAACCTGAAGAATTAAGTGAAAGTGATATTGACAAATTAATTGAAGAAATTAATAATAGTAAAGATTATTCAAGTGATGATAAAAAAAAATATACTAAGATATTAAAAAGTGGTGATGTTAATAAAAAAAGTAAAGTTGATAAAAGAACTAAATATGTTTATATTAAAGAAGAAAATTATCATCAAGTTGAACCTTTACCATTTACTAAAGAACAAATATCTAAATCTAAAATTATTTTAAAAAAATTTGATGATTATGAAAAGAAAAATTTAAAATTTGTTGAAAAGAAAAATGATTTAGAAAATTTTATATATAGTAAAAGAGAATGGATAAATAATAAAGAAGAAAATAAAAGATATGCAAAAGATAATGAATTAAAAGAATTTGATATTAAACTTACTGAATTAAAAGAATGGTATGATTTAAATTCTGAAAAAGCAGATTTAGAATTAATAGAAAAAAAATTAAAAGAAGCAAAAGATTCATATAAAATATTTTTAAAAAGAAAAGAATTAGAAAAAAAAAGAAATAATTCATTCAAATATTTTCACAGTGAATTAAACAGTATTTTAAAACAAGGAAAAAATTGGATTAATGAGAAACCTTGGATTGAATCTTATTATAATACAACATTTACAGATTATATAAATGAATTAAAAAAATGGATTGAAGAAAAAGAAGAACAACAAAGTAAATTAATGGAATATGAAGAATCAGTTTTTGATAAACAAGAAATGGATAAAAAATTAGAAGAATTAAGAATTGAAGCAAAAAAAATGAAAAATATTCCTAGACCAATTCCAAGTGAAAAATCAGATTTATAAAGAATTTAAATAATCTATTTTAAATTAATTATTAAATTGTTTTTTTTTTTTAATTAATTTTTTTCATAATAATGAATTCAACGACTTCAACTATTCAATTTGATTTAAAAAATTCACCAATTATATATAGAAGTTTAATTATAAATACAAAAAAAAATAGATATGCAAGTCCAGATATGAAATTATTAATATCTAAATATAAAAAACAATTTCCATATAAAAAAAATAAAAATAAAAATACAATTTTTCCAGATTTAAAATATGATTTAAATATAAATTCAAGATATAATACTGTTGAAAATAATAAAAAAATTCTTCCTCATATTCATACTTTTTCTTCACCAAATTTATTAAATCCTTCTACTCATTTAAAAAATAAAGCAAAAACAATTAATATTGATAATAATTCATTTGTTAATACACCAAAGAAAAATTTAATATTAAAACCTAATTATAGGAATTTTATAAAAGAATATTTAAATGAATTTTATACAAAAAAAAAAGCAGGAAATTCTATTTATCAAATATTAAATGTTAAAAAAAATGTTTTTCTTCAAAATATACAAAAGTATATTCATAGAACTGAACCAGCAAAAAAAAAAATAATATTTGGATTAAGTCCTATACCTACAAAAAGTAAAAATTTAGATTTAAAAATTCCAGAAACAAATAATATAACTTTATATAATAAATATTTTCAAAATCCTGCAGTCGGAGAAAGATATGAAAGACATATGAATGAATTATTAAGATTAAAAAATGCTATTAAAAATATAAAGGAAAAAGAAAGTAAAAAAAAAGAACAATATGCATTTAGAATATTATCTAATTATTTATCTTTAAATGGTATTTTTGATAGAAAATATTATTCTGAAAATTGTTTAAGTAATTTTAAAGATTTTCTTGAAATTGATTTTGAAGTTAATCCTGAGATTTCTTATAAAGTTTTTTTATATGAAATATTAAATGGAGAATTTGATAAATATATACAAAATCCAATGGATTCTACTAATTCATCAATTCTTTATTTTGAAAATCATTCAAGAAAAGATAGTGATATTAATTATTATGTACATCATAATTCATAATTTATTTATGGATAAAGGTAGTAAATTTGTTCTATAATTAATGATATATATTAATAAATTAATATATTTGTTTAATAAATTTAAAAGGGAAAAAATTAAATTTAAAAAATTTAAATATGTAATAAAGAAGGAATTAAGTGTTAAAAAGTATAAACAATTTTTTTTGAAACCTAAATTTATAAATTTATATTTTAAAAAAGAAGTAAAAAAAAAATTAAAAAAACATTTTAAAATTAGCCAACACTTATTTTTTATATTTAATATAATAATCTAATATTTTATTATTATATATAATGTTTCTTTTTTTTATTTTTTTCTTTAATATTTTTTTATTTTTCATTCTTTATTTTATTCTCATTATTTTAATTTTATAATTTTATATTATTTTCTATGGAATCTCCTATAAAACTAATAAATAATGATAATAATATTATTAATAATAATTTAGATAAAGTAAATTCTTTTGAAAATTATTTACATATTCAACAAGATAATTTATTGAATTATGATAATTTAAAATCAAAAAATAGCAAAATGTCTTTTTTAAAACCTACTTTTCCTACAAATCTTAAATTTGTATCATATCAATCATTCAATCCTCCCAATAAAACAAATATATGTTTTTCTCAAACTAATATAACTGGTTCTTATAATTCTAGAAATTCAATTAGTAAAAATTTAATTACAAGTTATACATATAATAATAATTTCAATCCATATCAAACAACTCATATTTCAATTGATAAAAAAATATTAAAAGCTAAAGAAAATAAAAAGAATTTATTATTAAAACAAAGTAAAGAAACTATTGAAAAATTTAATAAAAAAGAAAAAAAATTAAAAAGTATTAAAGATAATATGTTGAAATCAAAAATAAAAAATTCATTAGAAAATCATAAACAAAATTATATGAAAGAATTAAAATTAAAAATATATAATTTATTGAATAAAGGAACTAAAAATATATGTGATGAATTTGAATTTAAAAATAATGCTTTTAATCTAAAATTATTAGATTTTTTAAAAGGAAATAAAAATATGAAAACAACAATTAATTATCATAAAAATTTTCGATTTGACAAATATGATAATGGGGAAGGACATAATCGTTATAAAATGATAGTTGATATTGATTCAATGAAACAAAATGATGATGAACAAATAAATATATTAAACGAAAAATTAAATGATAAAGAAAAGAATTATATAAAAGAAGATCCAACTTATTTTTTTCAATCTAGTTTAAAAACAATAGAATTTAAACCAATATCATTAACAAGTAGATTAATAAATGAAGAAAAATTAATTAAAAGTTATAAAAATTTTCATCATAAAGGAAAAATTAATAATTTTAAATTTGATATTAAAGAAATTGATAATAATAATAATCAAAGAAGTTTAAGAGAAAAATTATCAAACAGAGTTAAAACTGATTTTAATTCAACTTTAAATTTTGTTTGTGACGATATAAATAAATCAGTTTATAATCAAAGAACAAAAACTTTAGATAATAATAAAAGAAATTTTTCTAAAGAATTACATGATAAAATAATAAATAATATGATAGAAGAATTAAGAATAAAAGGATTTAAAACAATAACTCAAAAAAAAAAAGATTTTGAAAAAAAAAATATTCAAGATTATAGATTTCATAATTTTTTAATAAATAATATTTCAGAAAGAAAAAATAATAGTTTAAATAAGAAGAAAAAAATGAAATTAAATGAAGAATCATTAGTTGGACAAGTTGGTCAAAGTTTTAATTATAAAAATTTTAATAAAGAGGAAATAGATTTTATAAATAAATTTAAAGAAATAATTAAAAGAAATAAGTTAAATTAATTATTATTCAATAATTTATTTTTAAAACTATAATTTAATATATTAAAAATTAAAAAATTGATATGTCAACTCCAGTTTCTCCAAAAATAAATGGAGTAGATAATCCTTTTTATTTTAGATTAGATACAGAATTTAGTCAAAATCAAAAAAGTGTTTTAGTCCCTTTTATTCATAATTCAATATCTCATGAATTAAGTCATATTAAAGAAAGCTTTAAAAAAAAATTACTTTTTTTTGATAATAAAATCACATCAAGTATAAATGAATTAGAAAATAAAATTAGAACAATATTAGATAAAAATAATCATTTATTTGAACAAATAAGTATTTTTAAAAATAAATCAGAAAAAATGGATTATTTAGAAAAAACAGTTTATAATAATAATGAACATATTATTAATAATGATGTTAGAATTAATAGTCTTAGAAAAGATTTTGATAATGCATGTTATAAATATGATAAAATATATTTAAATAATTTAATTGTTTCTGGTCAAATTGGTGATTATTGTAAATATAAAAATTTAAAGGAGTTTTTAGAATATGCAATAAATAAATTAAATCAATTTGAAATTTTTAAACAAAAACAAGAAATTGTTTTTAAAGAATATAAAAATACTTCAGAGACTAAAATAAATAATTTAACTAAATTAGTTGATAGTTTTTTTGTTACTAACGTTAATTATATTGATATGAAATTAAATGAATTAAAAAATGCTATAGAAATAGATATTAATATGATAAAAGATAAATTCCCAAATATTCAAGTCGATTATGAAAATCAAATCACTAAAATTAAAGATTTATTAATTGAAGAAAATCATATGATTAAAAATGAAATTGAAAAAGAACTTGATATAACTTCAAGAAATTTAATAAGTAAAATAGATAAAACAAATCATAATTTTCGTACTCATAGAAAAGAATATACACAAGTCAAAACTGCTTGTTTAAATATTGTAGAATTATTAAAAAATAATCGTTTTAATAAAAATCTTATTAATAATAATACTGATAAACCATCTTCACCATCACTTATTAATCATTTTGCAAATGAAATTATTAATTCTTTTACAAATGAAAAATCTCATAAAAAAACAAAAAAAAAAAGTAATAATAATTTAGAAAAAATGAACCATAAAAGAAGAAGTATTGGAATAAAAGAAAATAATAAAGAATTTTCTACTCCTAGAAATAAAAAGACTCATTATGAGAAAAATCATTCAAAAGAATCTGATTTGAAAATTCCTTTAAATAGAAGAGTATATTCTTCTAATAATTTAATAAACTTTAGAAATTCATTATCCAAAAAAAGTAGTACTAATGTTGTAGTAGAAATAAATAATAATAATAGTAGTGATGAAAATGAAGATAGTTCTCAATTTGATGATACAAATAATAGTTTGAGTAAAAAAAAACAAACAATTGAAGAAATAAGTAAAAAAGAAGAAGAAGTAAAAATTAATATAAATAATAATAATACTAATCTTAATAATAATATAAATAATTATATTAATACTAGTAATAATAATATTAAGAATGATAAAAATGAAAAAAAACAAGATGATATTATTGAACAATTACTTTTATCAAATCAACAAACAATTCAATCTATTAAAGAAGAATCAGATGAAAAAATTATTAAATTAGAACAGAAAATCAATGAATTAATTACAAATAATAATTCATTAAAACAAAAAGTAAATCAATTAGAAAATGAAAAAAAAGATAATTTTAATTTTAACAAATTATTAATAAAAGAAGATATAAATGAAAAACCAAAAATTACAGTTCCAAAATTTCAAAATGTAAGAGGATTTCCTCATTCAAAAATAAGGAAAAAAACTTTAATTAAAAAACAAAGTTTAAGTCAAGTTCAATCACATATAATTGATGAACCAATGTTTGGTTTACAAAGTAATGATTTTAATACTGAAAAAAAAATTAAAAGTCAAGAAAAAAATAAAACTAATAAAACTTATTATGTAAGTAAATTATTTAAAAATAATAAAAAACATAATGAAGAAACTGAATTAATTAAAAATTTGTCTATTAAATTTTTAAAGCCAATGAGAAATAATTTAGTTAATATTCCACAATTAAATTTAAAAAATACAAATAGTTAATATAATAATGATTATTTTAATTTGTTTATCTTTAATAATATAATTTTACAATAGTATACAATATGATAAATGTATTAAGGTAATTATTAATATGGTTTTTAATTTATAAATATTATTATTTTTAAAATTTATAATTTTCGTATAAAATTATCTTAAAAAATAAAAATATATATTTTCAAAAAAATATATGGATATATCACATTCACAAGATGATAATTTTTTAAAATTTTTTAAACAAACTAAACAAAGAGTAGATATAGATATTGATTTAGAAAATACAAAAATAACAGGATTAGCAAAATTATCTTTTGTATCAAAAGAAAATAATATTCCAAAAAATGATTATATTTTAAAATTAAATGCAGAAAATATTTATATTAAATCAGTATATTTCATAAATAAAAATGAAGAAATTATATATTTAAATTATCATAATACAAATCCATATTATACAAAAACATATCTTGATGATTTATATAATAATATAGAAGATATTGAATCATTTCGTAATGTAAATAGAGTAGAATGGGAAATTAGAAATTCAGGAAATTTAATAATAACAATTCCAAATTCAAAAATTGAAAATAATGAAAAAATTAAAATAAAAATTGAATATGAATTAATAGAAAATAATATAGGAATAGTATTTCAAAGTTTTTATGAAGAAAGAATTGATACAGAACATAAAATTTGTTATACCCCTAATTTTTATTTTAATACTCCAAATTGGGTTCCTTGTATTTATGATTTAAAAATACAAGTTTATTGGAGATTATATTTATTTATTCCTAATGATTATATGGGTTATTCTTCTTGTAAAATGACAAAAATTATTCAAGGGAAAAATAATAAAAAATTATTAATTAATTATTCATTAGAACCAATTACTGCAAGAAATATTGGTTTTATTGTAGTTAATGAAAAAATTTTTACTAGAATTTCAGACCCAAATAATAAAAGTTTCTTATTTGTTGCTAATGAAAATAAAAAAGATAGAATTGAAAAAAATTTAATATCAAATAAACTAATTTCAACTTTATATAATTTTTATGATGAATTTTTTGATATTAATGAAACAAATACACAATCAAATTTATATATTCCAACATTTATAATTTTTATTCCTTATTTATCATTTAATACAATAAATTTAAATCAAAATAAATTTATAAAAGGAAAAGATGAAAATTATTTCAATATAATAAAATTCCCATCATTATATATTATCCCAGAAAAATATTTATATAATCCTCAAATTCCAGAAATGATGAAAATTCAATTAAGAGCTTTAAGTAAAATTTTTATAACAAATTATATCGGAGGTTTAATTACAGAAAGTACTTTTGCAGATTTTTGGTTAATTAGTGGATTAGAAAGTTGGTTAAGTAATTTATTTATTGGAAAAGCTTATGGAAATTCTTATATTAAAGGTAAAGTTTATAAATTAATATTAAAATTTAAAAAAATATGTAAAGAAGGTAAAGAGATTCATCCTTTATATACAAATAATTTTTCTCATCCAATGGAACTTCAACTTGATAATGTTTCATATTTAAAAAGTCAAATTATTTTTCATTTACTTGAATCTCAAATTGAGAAAATTTTTGTACAAAAAGCTTTAAAAAATATAATAAATGAAAGAAGTATTAAAGGTTATAATTTATCAACAGAAGGTCTTATTAAAATATTTAAAAAAAATTGTGGTAATAATTTAAAACCTTTTATGAATTTATATGTTTATAAAACTGGAATGTTAAAAATTGAATTAAAATATAAATATAATCAAAAAACAAATTCAATTGAAATTGAAATTCATCAAGATCAAATAGCAAAAAAATATTATGACTCAAATCCTTTTTTTAAATTAAAAGAAATTGATTATGATACAATTAATAAATTAAATAAAAATGTAGAAATAATAGATTTTAGAATTAAGGCAAATAGATATTTTGATATATTATTTAATTTAAGTATTATTCAAACAAATGGAATAGAAATTATGAGAGATATACATAAAATAAAATTAGAAAATGAAAAAGAAAATTATGTTCAAACTTTTCCTTTAATATCAAAAATAAGAAAAATGCCTTTAAAAAAAAGAGAACAAGACTTTATTCAAGATTTAATAGCAAATACATCAATATCTAAAATTTATCCTAATGAAGATATTGAAAAAATTTTTACTCAAAATTCTATTTTATGGATTAGAGTTGATCCTGAATTAACATCTTTAAGAGTTAATAAAATTAAACAACAAGATATTTTATATGAATATATTAAAATTTTTAGAGATGCAGATATTGTTGGTCAAATGGAAAGTTTAGATAATATTGGAAAAGATAAAGAAAATTATCAGAAAAGTTTATGTATATTAAAAACTCTTATTGAAAGTAATACTGTTTATTATAAAATTAGACAATATGCTTTACAAATTTATATTAAAATAATTTTAAAATTAAATAATGAAAATGAATATCAATTTCTTATTGATTATTTAGATGATTGCTATAATGAAATTTTAAAAAATAAAACTGCTTTAAATTATGAAACTTATTATGTTATGAAAGAAATAATAAAATATTTAGGTAAATATAGAGAAGATTTTTTTTCACAATTTATTATTTTAGGTCTAGTGACAAATAGTCAAATTCAAAATAAAATTATAAATAAATTCTTATCTATTTTAGTTAGTAATGAATTAAATACTATAACTGGATTTGATGATTGTTATATTATGAGTGAGATTTTAATTGGTTGTTCAAAATTAAACTTACAAGAAAATTCTTTAATATTATTTAAGAAAATATTAAAAAATTTAAGAGTTGAAAAATTAAAAAGAAGTTTTAATGAAATAACCATAATATCTTCTATTCTAGCATTTTTAAATTTAATGATTAGAAATGATTTTTATTCAAATAAAACTGAATTTAAAAGTATTATTAATGAAATATTATCAGAAATTAATTATTATATTAATTCAGAATGTGAAAATTATGAATTAAATGTTTTTTTAAATTATTTTCAATTATTTCTTATGTTTTATAAAAGTAAAAGTTATATAGAATTTACAGATAGATTAAGACATTTTGTTTTAGGTGAAAATTTTAATAATACTTTAAAATCAGTTAAAATTTCAGTAGAAATGAATTTAGAAATAATATCAAAAATAAGAGCCTTATCATTTTTATTTAATACAATAGATTTTTCATTTAATGATCCTGATGAAAAAATTAATTTATTAAAGTGTTTAAAAGATATTTTATATTCACCTCAATGCTATCAAAGAATTGATTGTAAAATGTTAATGGAAAAAATATATTCAAATATTTTCAAAAAGCAAATTTCATTATCTGGAGCAGGAAATAATAATTTTGCAAATGTAAATTTTATGCATGTATTAAATAATAATTGGGCAAATTATTCAGGAAAAAAATATGCAGATGAAGATTGGTTATATAGTTTTATACATGAAGAAAAAAATAATTCAAATAATGAAGATGATATTTATTCAAATGATGGTAGTTCAATTGAAACACATTCTCAAATAAATACAGTTTCAAATACTCAAATGAATTTAATTAGAAAATATCAAAATAAATATAAAGATGATAATTATGCAGTTTTAAATTGTGAAATTAATACTGAATCAAAAAGTTTAAATGAAGTTATTGAAGAAATAATTGATAAATTATTAAATCATCCTTTATCAGCTCCTTTTTCTTATGAATTAAATAAAGAAACTTTAGGTAATTTATATAATCAATATATGAAAGTTATAGAAAGACCAATTGATTTATCAACAATTAAAAATAATATTCAAGAAAATGTATATCAAAATTTTTCAAGTTTTAATTCTGATGTTTTATTAATGTTTTCTAATTGTAAAACTTTTAATGCTAAAGGTTCTGAATTATATAATAATGGTATTCAATTAGAGGAATATTATAAATTAATGATTGTACCTATTAAAAGAATGAAACTTACAAATAATAATATGGGACATATAAATACTAGTATTTCTATAAAAGTTGATTTTGATGAAAATATGGATATTGATGATAGTAAAAGGGAAAATAATAATATTATTGGAATAGATATTGATTCAAGTTAATTTAATATTTTTTTTTCCAATAATTAATATTTTTTTCAGTAAATTTTAAATTATGAATATATAAAAAAAATTAAAAAATGTTTTTTTTGATTTTTTATAAAAAATAATTTACAATAAATATTAATTAAAAATAAACATTGCTGAATCATTAGCATGCATAAAAATTATTACAGGAGTTAATTTATTATTATTATTAAAAGATTCAACATTATTAAAAATAGCTAAAATATTAATAGAAGAATAAATAATTAATTCTTTTTTTATTACATTATACTTTAAATTAAATTCATGACTATCATCATATAAAGGAAAATCAATTTTTCTTAAATTTTCTTGACGATTATTACAATTAAACATATAACCATTAGAAGATATAACAAATGAACCATTATTAAAATTATTATCTTTTTTAATAAATTTCCCATCATTTAAAATTACTTGTAATTTATCACAAAGACCAAATCCAATCCAATTTGAAGAATTACCTAATAATATTCTCCAATTATATTCTATTTTAATTCCTTTTAAATTAATATCAAATTTTTCATTTGCGAAACAAAAATAATAATTATTATTTTTTTCAGTTTTTAATTTAGCTTTTCCATTATTTATTATTATTTCTTTTGGTAAATTCTTTAAATCATAATAATTAATATTTTCTTTTTCTTTTTCTCTATTTCTTTTCTGGTTTAAAAGAATAGGTTGACTAATAAATTTTGATAATTCTTGACTTAATTCATCACATTTTTTTGTTAATTCATTTATTTTTTTATCTTTTTCATTAATGATTTTAAAAATATTTTTATTTTCATTTTGTATAAATTGACAAATCAAATTTAAATGTTTAGGTAAATCATCAAACATTTTTTTTTTACAATCTTTTCTCATCATAGTTTCATTACAACCAAAATCTTTAAAAATACAATTAATAAAAGTACATTCACAAGTATCTTTTTTATGATTTTCAAGTAATTCTCTCATAATTGCCATATTACATTGTTCACATTTAATAATTTTTTTAGGGCAAATATCATCATGTTCTTGTTTTAATAAATGAGCAATAAATTTATGACATTGTAAACATTCTTCAGTTCTCCAATCACATATTTTTATATGAGATTGTAAATCTTCTCTTTTCATATTTTGATTACAACCTTCATAAATACAAATTATTATTTCTTTTTGACAATCTTTTAATAAATGTGATTTTAATTGTAAAAATTTTCCTATCCAATTACAATTTTTATTTTTGTTTACACAATAAACATTCATTTTATTTATAACATTTGAAATTAAACTTAATTGTGTTGACTTTTCATTTATAAATGGTTTATTTGAAATAGGACAATTTATATTATTTTCTTTACATCCATTATAACATGAAAGACAAAAAACATGTTGACAAGAATCTTGTATTGGTTCATATAATATTCCATTACATAAAGGACATATAAAATCTTGCATTTCTTCTTTATTGACAAATATTTCTTGACTTATTGATTGATTATATGTTATTTTTTCATTTTTTTCTTTTTCACTTGACATTTCTTATTTTTATTTTTTTTTTATTTAAATTCTTTTATATTAAAAATTTATTATTTTTTATTAAGATATATAAAAATATTTTTCAGTTTATATTTTTTACAAGGATTTAAAATATAAACATCACAAATTTATTTATATATCTTTTATATATTTATTATATTTAAAACTATTCTTTTTTATCTTTTTCTTCAATTTTTACCCCATTTTCAACTAGTTTAGATGTTTCATTATTTTCTTTTTTTGAATCATTTTTTTCTGGAATTGTTTTATTAATTGGTTTCTTTTTAAAGCATTTTTTGAAAAATCTTTGTATTTTATCAAAAATAACCATAATGAAAACAGGGACAAACATATAACAACTAACTCAAACAACCATTTTTAAAATATTAAAAAAAAAATAAAATATCTTAAAAAAAATACACATATAAAAAAAAAAATAAAAAATTTAAACAAAAAAAATATATAACACAAAAAAAAAAAAAATAAACATTTATCCATATCTAAAAAAAATGAGTACATTTGTAGGTGCAGTAACAGATTCAATAGAATCAGTAGGTAAAAACAAATTATACGGATATCGTTTCAGTCCAACAGTCCAAGAAGTCCTTCACACAATAGAACTAACAAAAGCTCCAATAACATTAGAAGACATATCATGGGATGACGAAGCAAGACGTGCAGAAATTCTTCCTAAAGCTCCAACTCAGACATTACCATTATTAGAAACAGATAAAGGTTTACTTTCCCAAAGTAAAGCAATTGAACTTTATTTAGTTGAAACTTATAAACCTGATATGTATGGTACAACTCCTATTGAAAAAGCTCTTATTAATCAATGGATTGATTTTGCTACTCAAGAAATTTATACTTCTTCTCGTCCTCTTGTTTATCCTATATTTGGTTGGATGGAACATGATAAAGATTTAGTTAATGAAAGTGGGAAAGAATTATTAAATAATTTAAAAATTGTTGATAAACATTTAGAAGGGAAAAAATATTTAGTTGGTGATAAAATGACTCTTGCTGATGTTGTTTTAGTTAATAAAATTAGACTTCTTTTTATGATGATTTATACTGATGGTTTAAGGACTCATCAATTGAAAAATTTAAATGATTACTTTATTTCAATTATGGAAACTCCAGAAGCTAAAAAAGCTTATGGAAGAACTCTTTTATGTAAACAACCAGTTCGTGCTTATATTAAACCAAAAGAAGATAAGAAAAAAGAAGAGAAAAAAAAAGAAGAAAAGAAAAAAGAAGAAAAAAAAGAAAAAAAAGAAAAAGAAGAAGATGAAGAAGAAAAACCAAAAAAAAAACCAAAAAATCCATTAGATGAATTACCACCTTCAAAATTAGAATTAGAAACATTTAAAAGAGCATTTTTAAACAATAAAGATAAAGAAGATGCAATGAATAAATTCTGGGAAGTATATGACCCAGATGGATATTCTCTTTGGTGGATGGAATATCAAAATTTACCAGAAGAAGGAAAAATACTTTTTAGAACTTCAAATGCAAAAGGAATGTTTCTTCAAAAATTAGATAATTTTAGAAAATATGCTTTTGGTGTTCATGGTGTTTATGGAAGTGAAGGTGATTATAAAATAAGAGGTGTTTGGATGTGGAGAGGTACTGATATTCCTAATGAAATGAAAGAACATGATAATTTCCCTTATATGACTATTAAGAAATTAGATATTAATAAACCTGAAGATAAACAAATGGTTAATGATTATTGGACTAAGGTTAATGAAACTGATCAAGTTGATGGAAGGTTTGCTGCTGATGTTGAGTATTTCAATTAAATAAAATCGTTTGGATTATTTAAAGTTTTAGATAAAAGAATTTTGAATTTTTTATTTTTTTTTTTTGAGTTTTTTTTGTTAAAATATATATTTTTAAAATAAGTTTAAATTTCCACAAAAATGATATCTAATAACAATACATAAAGTTGAAAATTTAAAATAAAGTTCTTTGGTTTATTATTTTTTTAAATATATTTTAAATATAACAAATATATTTATAAATATTTATATACTAGAAATAAGGAAGATTTTAATAGTTTTATCTTTTATAAATATAACTCTTCTTTTATTAATGAAATTTTTCTCTGTGATTATATATATCCTCTAATACAAATATATAATCATTCTCATAAATATACATTTCAAAATTAATTTTAGAATAAAAATAGTATTCAATAATGTTAATTTCTTTTAAACTTAATCCTCCTATTTTACCATAATAACTATTAGTAAAATTTGAATCTTCATGAAACTTAATTGCAATAGTACAAGAAGCTATAATTAATTTATAAATATTATTTAATCCAATAATATATTTCTCATTATAAATAAATTTATTTATATATATAAAACTTGAAATTAATGTATCTTTTTCTATGTTCGTATATTTTATTATTCTTTTTATAAAATCTTCAATTAATAAATTTGGTATTTTTTTTGAATAAAATACATCATTTATTGCCTTAATATTATGTTTTTTATTATATTTTATTATATGAGTAAAATATGAACTCATATATGTAATAATATCATCCAGATTTAAATTTGGAATAATTTCATAAATATTTATTTCTGTACTTGTATCATTAGTTTCACATATACTATCCATATAATTATTTAAAAATATTTATTTATCATTAAATTAAAAATTAAAAAAAAGTCAAAAAAAATAAAGAATTATTTTCATAAAAAATTAAATACTATAAAAGATATTTTAATTAATTTAAAATTATAAAAAATTTTATAAAAACAATTTTATTTTTAAAACAAATATTCTGATTAACAAGTTTCATTAAAATTATACATTAGATAAATAAATGAAATAATATATATAAAAAAAATTTATAACTAATCATAAATAAAACAAAATAAAAAATAAAAATCATTTCTTCATTTTCATGTCATAATACTTATTACCAATATCATAAAACATCTTTTCAATTCCAATTCCTTTTAAAGCACTAGTTTCATAAAAAATCAAATTATTATCATCAGCAAACTTTTTGCCTTTTTTAATATCTACTTTTCCATCAATTTCTTTAATATCACATTTATTTGCAGCTATAGCTAAAATAATATTATTAATATTAACATTATTTTTTATTTCTTGAATCCAATATTTTAAATTAATAACACTTTCTTCATTACTTATATCATAAACCAAAATAATAGCTTCAGCATCAAGATAATACAATTTTGACATTGTTCTATAACGTTCTTGTCCACTTGTATCCCAAATATGAAATTTTATCAAAATTCCATTTTGTAATAATAAATTTTTTTGAGTATATGCACCTCCAATTGTTGGCGGGTAATGATTTTTGAAAATATTTTTTGAATATCTTAATACTATTGATGTTTTACCTACATTTATATCACCTAATAAAACTATTTTAATTTCATATTTTTTTATTAAATTATTTTCATCTTCTTTTTCATCTCTACTTTTTAATTGTAATTTTGTTAAAGAATTATTTTTATTTTGTTTAGATCCCATTTTTTGAGATATATTATCTTGATTATTCAAGTATTTTTATAAAAATTATATTTTATATTTTGAAGTTATTAAAATTTTTTATATAATGTTTAATTTTTTGTTTACAAAAATTTATCATGATTGTTTAAGTTAATATAATATTTTAAATTATCAATTATTTAATTTTTCAAAATACCCTAAAAAATACTTAAAACCTTTTTATGTATTTCTATAATTAATATATTTAATAATATTTATTCTTTGTACATCTTGACTATTATATATAATTTTAAATATTTCAAATTTTTTTTATGTTTTATTTTAATTATTTTAATCATCAAGATCTATATCATCTAAACTCGCTTTAGAAAGCACAGAACTTACATTTGACTTAATATCATCACTATCATGATCATTTTTTTCATCTTTTAATTCATTTTCATTTTTTTTATTTTCATAGTTTGTTTCTTTATTTTCGATTTTATTTATAGAATCAGTTATAGAATTATTATTTATATAATTAAGATTATGATTATTATTATTTGAATCATTTTTACAATGTTTATCTATATCAATAATAATATCATCACTAGCAAATTTTTTAACATAATCTTTAATTTTTTTATTATATTTATCAGGATCACTTTGTAATAATTTTGCAGCTTCACTATTTAAAGGATCAGAAGGATTAGGATAAAGTAATAATTGAGGTAAAAATTCATCAAAAATATTAATTAAATCAAACATTGGTGACCAAGTTTGATTTATAACATCAAGACAAATTGAACCTGATTTTTCATCAACATTTGGATGATACATTTTATTATAAAAACCAATAGAAGGTGACTTATAAGGATATTGTTCTGGTAATAAAACATGAACTTTCCAAATACCCTAAATTTAATTTATAGAATTAAGTTAAAAAATTTTATTATTCTTACTCCTTCATATGGAGAATCTTTTGGCCCGTGAAATAATACATACATATCATTTTTATTATTCTCGTCTTTTAAAGATACTTCATAATTACTCATTAAAAGTTTCATTACATCTTTTTCTTTTCTTTTATTTTGTGCAGTTTGATTTCTCATTTTTTTATTTTTTTTTTTGGTTATTACTTAATATATTATATTCATAAATAATAAATTACTTTTATTAAAATATTAAAAAATAACAAATAACAAAATATAAAAAATTTTTAATTAATCATCAAATGACATGTGAAAAAATTATTCATTAAAACGGCTATGAAAAATAAATATAAAAAACAAATTTTGATTAAAAAATTTACTAATAAAATTATTTAAAAATCTCCTTTGAAAAGTTGTTTAAGAGTTTTAAGAGTAGTCTTAGTCAAATTTTTGAAATTATCTAAAGATTCATTTGATTGATCAATAGTATCATAAAGTGCTTTACATTGGTCTAATAAAGAACTAGGAACAGAATTATCTAAAATTGCAACTCTTTTTGTGAAATTAGCAAGAGATTCATTATATAATTTATAAAGTGTTTCAGTTTCTTCTGATAAATCTTCATCTACTGTGGCTAATAAAGATTTATTATTAATTGCTTCTTGAATTGTTGCAATTGCTGCTTTCATATCTGCAATTTCTCTTATTGGTCTTGATAATTTTGTACAGATTTTTTGCTTTTTTTTCTTTTTGCTTTCCATTTTTACATTTAATGATATGACTATCAAATATGAAATGAGAAGTATTTTAAAGAAATTTGACATTTTTAATTAATTATATAATGACATTTAAGATTTATAATTTTAAAGAATTTAATTTTTATTTAATTCATTAATCATAAAAATTTTGAATTAACATATTTAATTTATAAATAAAAATAATGAATAAGAAAAAATTAAAAAAGAATATATTTTTTAATATAAAAAAGTAAAAAATTATTTTAAAGGATAAAAAACTTTATGATTTTTAATATATAATATTGGGGATTGGGG